>PVJA010012562.1:0-40071 GCA_004027025.1 Myocastor coypus | reverse complement strand
ATGAGCTAATCTCAAGCTCTAGAAGTCTCTACCCCATGACTGCATGAGGCTTTGGGGGAACACCTTGACACAAGCCATAACACTTCCTTATAGGATTGTCCCATGGACAGGCCTGAGGGCTGGGCACAGTGAGAGAAAAAGGCAAAGTGAGGCTCACTGCAGAGTCACCACTAGGGGCAGCTGAGCTCAGTGATTAACCATTTCTAATTGTGCTGGAGGGGTAGATAGCCCTGAGTTGCCTCCTGTCCAGAAGTCACTGTGCTTCCAGCCACAGGACACACTTGTCCTCCAGCTCCCAGGAAGTGCAGGGCAGAAGAGTGCTGGGCAGGAAGTAAGTGAACTGCAAGAGAAGCTGATTTTACTCAGTTTGTGTGCTGTGGACTATTAACAGCAGAAACTGATTCCTGACAGTTCTGAAGGTTGAGAAATCCAGGGTGAAGCTGTCATTCAGTTTGGTTCCTGGCGAAGGCCCCTTTCCTGGCTTGCAGAGGGAGACTACTTGCTGCGTGGAGGTAGGGGCAGGGCCTCTCCTCCTGTTGATGCCAGGGTTCTCCTCCCAGCACGCAGGCTGCACTCTCATGATATGAGCCCCACCGAACGTGCCACCTTCAAATGCTATCACATTAGGACTTCAACAGATGAATTGTGGGGAGATGCAAACATTTAGATCATGACAGAGCTTGAGTCGCAGCGTCAGTGGTTGGTAGGCCACAGGAAGAAACCTGTCTGGATCAGCACATGGCTGGACATGTCAAGTGTGCCCATTGAGATCATCTTACGTTAGATATTTAATCCATCTGTACCCATTTCTTTACCATGCAGTAATGGTAGTGGTAGAGGCACAGCACACTTGATGCTGTTGGGAATTCTTTGAACTTGTGGCTACTGTTCTTATAATTTACTCATGGTAGGGGGTAAAGTCGAACTTCTATCCTGAAAGAGCAGAGCTGGATCTATAGAAAAAGAGTGAGATACCATATCCATGTCACTCTTGGGTTTTATTAAAACTCTAAACTCAAAAGTACCACTTGTTCTTCCTGAACTCACACTTTTCAAAGCCCGCCCTGTTTCCAGTTCTCTTATCCTTGGAGTGGCCTCTGATTACATTGTAGATATGAGGTGAGCAGAATGCTGGAAGGATAGCAGAGTAGAAGATGATGCAACTCCTCCTACCTCCCACAACAATCCATCTCTGATTGCAACCCATGAGGAGCTTGGTGCAAGCTCCACTAGGAGATACCTGCTTGCTCTTCCCATGGGCCCTATACACCAGGGACCATAGCTGCCATCTCCATGAGGCTACTTGGGGAGGCATGTCCAGGAATTGTGGCTGACTTGAGCTCAACACTTCCTCTGTACCGCAAGTCCGCAGAGCTCTCGTCTCTATTGTCTGGGCCATATAACATAAATCTAAGGTCTGTTTTGGAGAAGATAATAAAATTAGTGAATGAAATAAATGCAGCAGATACTATTAGAGAAGAATTTTATGTAGCTGGCTGTGTAAGTTTTGTTTGGAAAATAAAATCTAGTTTGACAGTGCCAATGTATAATGATTAAATCAACAGAATAACTAATAGTGATAGCTTCAGTATCTTTGTCAGTTTTGCTTCCATTTAAGTTGTCAGACTATCTTTGTCAAAGTCCCAATTTGAGACTAACCTTGGGAGTCTTTTTAAATATTCCCATGACTCCATATGTGAGCTGATTCTAACAGAGTAATGTTTTCTTTTTTCCTATGGGCTCCATGGTTTTGTTCTTCTGGCTGCTAGGAAACCTTGGCTTTGATTCTCTGCTGGTTGATCCAGTGAGTGTTTGCAAGTCTCATCTTCTACTCTGCTATCCTTCCAGCATTCTGCTCACCTCATATCTACAAGCACCAAGTTCTTGGTATTAGAGACTCCAAGTGAAAGCATGGTGCTGGTCTGCAGGCACTTAGAGCCTGGTGGGGAATACAGAGAGTAGCTTCTTTTCTTTTTGATTTTTTATTAATTTTAATGAGAAAGGAATAGCAATGAGACAGTTTCAAAACAGGTTAGTAGGACAGTTAACAATAATTAATACATTGCATATTGTTGTCTTCATAGTAGTTATCCAGAGTATAAGATACAGACATGATATCTTGTCTAAACACTATTAACAGAAATCTTTCTTCTCATTAAACTAAGAGAAAGTAGTTATAGGATAGAGAAACTATAATCACTGCAAAATGGTCCTTGATGTATAGCCCCCCTTTTTCATTTTGTTCTGTCTGAGATGGATGGTCCATTGCTGTTAGAGAAGCTGTATTTGGAAAAGTCTTTAAAGGACCTTTTCATACTTGATGCCAGTTCAAATACTGTTGGTATTTGAATTCAGCAAAATAACCCAATATAGTCCAATAGTCCATATCAGCAGAACTAACAATGTCAGAAGCTGTTGACTTGAGCCTTTTATAGCACAGTATAATATTATGGCTTTACTTTTTATACCTCATGGTTATACTTTTCTGCTGGGTGGCTGAGACCAAGTTAAAGAAAGACCTATATAACTAAAAATGTAAAAAAAAAAAAAAAATGTAACTTTTGTATCTGACAAAGTCAGGCAAATCCCTTCAGGATTTACCCTGGAACCATGTATAGCACCTTGTAGATCTTTCATCAGTGTCAGCCATCTGGATGAGCCAACACCATTGCTTGACCAATTTGCCAGAGAGTAGTTTCTTAAGTGCTGTAGTTTATCTGCATACTGGGTGTTAGCGCAACAAGTGTGTAAGTCCATCTGGGGCAGCATAATACTTTGACTAAGCTTTTTTGAGGCATAACTGACAAAGAGCCATCAGACGTGTGAGGCATACAACACAATGATTTGCTCAAAGTTTGAGTTGTGTTGTGAAATGATAACCAAAGTCAAGCTAATTAACCTATAACATTTCCCTTGTTGTCTATGTGATAAGAGTAATTAAGATCTATTCTTTTAGTGAATTCCAAGGATGTAATGCATTGATAATTGCATTTCTAGTGTTAATTAGTCATATTTAGTCCCCAGAGCTTATTAATTTTATAACTTAGAGTTTATACCTGTTAACCAGCACCGTCCCATTTCTCCCACCCCTTTGTCCCTGATAGTCAGTCACCACTCTACTCTGTATCTCTGAGTTCATCAATTTTTAGATACTGTGTATAGGTGAGATTTTACTTAGCATAACGGCCTCCAAGACTATCCCTGTTGTCATTCATCATAAGTGATAAGATTTTCTTCTTAGAGTTGGTGGGCTCATCTCAGTCTTCACAGTAGACAAGTGTCCTGTAGGTAGGCCCAAGTAGATGTCCTTTTACAAGGTTACACCCCCAAGGGTAGCTGCTGGGAGCTGTTGAGTTGTGACACTGACCTTTTTCTGTATATATTTAAGAACAAAGGTTGTTCTAGAATGCCTCAGCCAGGCAGTTGGCTATCTGCTTTCTAAACTTGATTCTAATGCATCTTTCTCTTTTAGGCCCCCAGAGCCTCTCAGCTTCACTTCTTCTTAGCAAGCATTTATTTCTGAAGGACCTACAATGCACTATGACATGATAAACATGATAATCATAATCTGTCCCCTCTCAGCTTACAGTCAGCATATCCATTAGCACCTGGGTTTCGGAAGGAACTGATATCTTTTATTGTTCCCTTTGTGACAATACTGACCACCTTTTAAAAGCTTCACCTGACACAGGGAGATGAAAACTTGGCTTTCTGAAGGCAAAAGAGTGGTGTTTGCAGAGAGAAGAGAGAGGTCTTCCAAAGATCTCTGAAACAGCACTGAGTTCATGGCAGCCAGTGAATCCAGCAGGCAACACAAGCCCTACTACCTCTTGGTAGTGGCCCAGCAGTCCAGCGCTGATCTTCTACCTCTGGACTGTGGTCTTGCTTCTGGCCAAACACTCGTTGTTGGCAGGTGTTGAAGATGTGCACAGCTCCCTGGCTGTACGTGATCCTCTCCTCTTAGGTTTCATCCCAAATCTGCTATACATCTGGTCTCACAAACCTAGACTTGTGGCATTGAAAGTCAGAGAAGAAGCAGACTAGATATCATGAAGTCCTTTCTGACAGCAGGGTTCTCTGGGGACTCTGGCTTTTCATTGGAAATCTTGGCCAGGAGGAAGATCAAATTCTGAAATAAGAATTGTACAGAAAACATCCTAACCTCCAGGAGGATGAATAAGGTGATGTCCTGAACACTTTCTACTTTCACCTAAGGCCTCCTAAGGTCTGTCTGAGTTTATTTAATATGGACAGTTGTTCCTGAGAAGGATGGAAGGTATGTTCCAACTTTGGTTTACTTTGCTGAGGGGTACACTTCTTCATTCCACAAGCTAGGCTGTCTCCTCTCTACTCCACATATGGTTTTCAGTAATACCCTGAGCAATCATACCATGGATCTTAGAACTCTTTCTTATATCCCTTTCAATATCTTCTGAAAGCATGCAGAGGGCCTTTAAATACCTGCCTCCTTAGCTGCATGGACAGAGTGCTTTGCAATGTAAGCCTTGCTTGTCATCCAGGATGTTGTGGTCTGCAGTCGCCTTTTGATGCCCCTACTTGAGTTGTAGGCTCTTCTCAACCCAGATTTGGAAATTTCATTACTCTTTGCTCTGGGCTCACTGGGGTCTCATTTGAGGCCACGTTTGGGGACATGGCATGCTAACCTTTCAATTGACAAGAGTATCTGGGCTGTTACATGATCCCTCTAGGTTATGTTTTCTAATTTAGCTTACTTCCTCTGTAGAGACCATCCAAAAGAAATATTTCTCGCGTGAAATTATTTTTGGAGACTCTCCAAATCAACAAGTCCCTTCTCTACCCTCAAGGGGTTGGAGGGCTGCAGATTTGCCAAAGTTAATAATATTAATCTGTCCATCATATTAGAAACTCATTGTGTTGGAGAATAAAGCGAGCTATTCTCTGCAGGTCTGACCTGGTATGGCATTGTTCTCTTTTGTGACAATCCTGCAGAGTGCTTTGGGGTGCACTTCTGAATCCAAGCTTATCTGTCTCCTAGCACTTTAGGTCATAGGGGGTTGTGCTGTCATAAACAACCAGAGACTAAACAACCAGGCAACTTTGCAGCCTGGGGTATGGCTACTGGACAGAGAAGTCCCAGCAAGCAGGTAGCTGGGATCTTTGCCTTTTCATGATCCAATAACTGAAAGTTAAAGGTCAGCCCAGGAGAAAGGGGAAAATAATGCTTTTGAGAACTTGTGAGTACTTACATAAAACAAGAATTAATTCACTCAATAATTACATAGGGCAGGAATCACATTTACCCACTTCTACAGATGTGGAAACAGAGACACAGTAAGTAACCTCCCCAAAGTCAGCAGCTAGTCTGCAGAGGAATCACTTTGAGAACTGGAACCTGCTACCTATAAATCTAAGTGATGCTCATTTGAGTTTGGGAGTCATTAGCATTCAGTGGAGATGCCAGAAGTTCACGCAGTATTGTACTGTAAAGATTAAGAGAACATGTGTTGAATTGCACAAAGCCGAGAGGGCTACCAACCTTTAGATCCCTTTTATCTACTTGTAGAGCAGCTTATTCACTGTGAGGCCACCTGAGTCCAAAGCTGAACAGTACATTTATTGGAAATTATTTCAGAGTTCACATGCAGATAGTTAAAGAAGATTAGAATTATGAAACCTTCACACTCTTGGGCTCTTTTTGTTGTGAAGCACATTTATAATGAGCTTCAGAGAAATTAAGGTTGATCAGTACTGGCCTTGTTCAGGCTCAATATTAGGGCTACCACTTGGTAGCTATGTGACCCCATCAGACCACTGAGCTCCTGTTTGGGGCAGGAGGACTGTGGGGGCACACCACCCTAATGGGGTACGACTGCCTCTGCATATAGATCTAGGAGCTCAGGTACTTAAAGGAAGACATTTGGGGGACCAGGGAGATAGCTCAATGGCATAAGTGTTTGCCTGGCATATGCAAGGTCCTGAGTTCAATCCCTGGTATTGCAAATAAAAAAAATAATTAAAGAAGACATTTGAACTCTACAACCAATTCACCCATCCATTTTCTATGGGAAGAGGATTTGAAAAAAGTCCTGAGTGGTGGGATTAGAAGTAGTCCCTGACTCTACCTGCTTGAAGGATGGAAGAGTTGAGTGAACTGAACTGATTATTGCCCTCTGAGGGAATGCTGGAAATTGAGTGGGATTAGGGCCATCAAATCAGTTAGATGTACATAGCTTGAGACTCAGCATGTTCATGGGGTAGCATTTAAGTTGCTCTTTGAAGGATGAGAACATTCCAGTGAATACATAGGACAGAATAAGGAAGGGCTTGCCAGTTGGGGTCTTAGCAGGTCCAGAGACAGGGGCCAGAGGACTCAGGCAGTTTTGGGAAGATGGAGATGAGGACAAGTGCTCAGTCAGCGCCAAGAGCGCTTGCTAGCTGACAGCACTGTGGTGGTGAGAAGTAGGAGGTCCAGCGTGTGCTGCTCACCCTTCTAAAACAAGAGAGTAGATGAAAGCCAGGCTTTTCATGTGTTTTCCAAATATTTTCACTCAGGAGATGAAAATATGTGTACAGATGAATAGATTTGGAGGCATCTGTTTAGGACTTGGAGAAAACATTACAAAATCTATGTATTATATAATTATGATAAACATTTATACATTAACTACTTAGAAAAATGCACTTAATATACTATAAGCTATCTGTCTGTCTGTCTGTCTGTCTGTGTCTATCTATCTATCTATCTATCTATCTATCTATCTATCTATCTATCTATCTATTTGGTACAGGGTCTCACTACACAGCTCAGACTCATAGTAATTCTCCTGTCTCAGCCTCCTCATTGCTGGGATGAGTTGTGCACCACCACAACTATAATGTCCAGCTTCGGTGGCTGGCATGGAAGGCCCAGGATTCTGGGGCTGGCACAGCATATGGTACCAGGGAGCAAATCCAGGCAGGCACTTGTGCTTGCCAGGCTGGCACTTAGACCACTGAGCTATCTCCCTAGCCCCCACTGTAGTATTTTTAAACTTACTTCCTTGATTATTAGTTGTGATTTTAAAAATTTATTTATTTTGAATATTAAGTTTTTAAGTATAAATGAGTATATAGAAGCATCAACATTCAGTATTTGCTTGCTTATACTACCTAAAAAAATAAATTTCTATGTGAAGTGCAATGAAAATAAAAACACAACTCTGCCACAGACATAACCATTGCTCCAATGATCAGCCCTGAGTCAGTGCTCCCATGAGATAACTATGTGCTCCATGCACATGCATTATGTACACTGTCCGATATGTGTGTAGCTTAGCTTACCTTTCTCATATGCAGGTCACACTGGTCACTGCTCTTGTCTTCCTTTGTCAGGAGCTTCCTATTCCTTTACACAATGTCCATGTATCAGGAAAATGTAATATCAATAAAACAACATGCCAAATATATATCCCGTGTTTAGAGTAAGTAACATTTTGACATCAACTGTTTGCTAAATCTAAAAACTAGCAGCAGATGGGGCCAGTGAGATAGCTCAGTGGACTAAAGCACCTTCTTAGGGAAGCTTAGGCAACCATGAGGACCACAGTTCGATCCCTGGCACCACATGCTGCACCAGCTTCACCCCCAGGGCAGACTGAGCCAGCCGTAACATAAATAAAGTTAAAAGGAAGAAAAAAACCTAGCAGCAGAAACAAATTCTATATGAATTGCAATGACAATATAAGTAAAACTCTGCCACATAAATGATCTTGACTTCAAGCTCACCCTAAGACAGACTTTCCACATGACAATAGGAAGTACCGTACACAAATCTCGCTTACACAAGCGGGTGTGTTTTGTTTTCCCGTCTTCTTGGGTAGAATATACTTGATAGCTTGGTGGTCTTCCTGTTGTCTCAGGAAGTTCTTGTGATGTTTCCCTTGCCTGTACACAGGTGTGCTCCAGAATGTTTTGAGGAGTTCTTTGGGCAAATACGTATCAATATTCCTTGTTGAAATTGATCATCTGTCAATTACAGTTTGAATCCTGTAAAATATATATATATATATATATATATATATATATATATATATATATATATATCCTGTGATACTTTGTGCTTGTTATTTTCTTTATAAACTATAAAACTATTTAATGCCTGATGTATTTATGATCAAGTAAACCATTGAACAACTCTTTGTGTTTTGAGGGGCATCATAGTTGCTACATAACTTGCCAACATTACTCTGCCTTTCCTTATATTGTAAAAATGTGACCATTTGTGGCTTCATCTCTTAAGGATTCACTATCAGTCTTTGTTTGTCTACTTTGAGACAGGATTTTCACTGTGTAGTTGTGGCTAATCTTGAGTTCATTATGTAGCACAGGCTGACCTTGAACTTCCAGGATTCTTCTGCTTCAGTTTTCCAAGTGGTGGAGTCACAGGCATGCACCACCATGCCCAGCCTCACTATAAATCGTTGTCTAGTGTTGACAGTATCAATACTACTTGGTTTTTCTTTGCCATAATGTAGTCCTGTGTAGCACAGGATGACCTTGAAAGGCAGGGGATCATCCTGCTTCAGTCTCCTAAGTGCTGGGGTTACAGGCATGCATCACTGTTCTCAACTTCACTATCAATCTTATCATCATCATGTAATGTTGAGAGTATCAATACCACTTTGTCTTTCTTCATCAAATAGGAGACCAATGTTATGTCTTTCTGAAATCCAAAGGTTGTACTATACATTTCTCTATTGTAAAATTATAATATTTTTCAGGAATCTCAACTTTCTTTTTGTGAAGAGTTCTTTTGTTGGTCAACTGGTATTCTTTTAGGAAATGCAGCATCAATAGGTAATTAGTAGCCAATTGTCAAATATGACGTTAGGGTTGCTTTTTGAAATAAGTGCTACAAGCCTGTTCACATGACTTCATAGGACTTCTTACTGCACAAATAAAAAGCTGATGACTGAGTTCCAGGATAAATGTTTAAATTCAAGGTTGAAGAGGTTTTTGCATCTACCAGGTGTATATTTTTATATCATACATGGAGGTTTCAGTTGGCATATACTGCTCAAAGCTTCAACAACTGTGAAATAATGCATGCTTTTCATTAATTGTCACACATTTGGACAGTATATAAATTGCTTGGTAATTCAACACAAAGCTTTTAACAAATTAGTGGATTTTTTCTTTCTTGGAGAGTCTTATTGCCATCAAAATGTAGGCAATTTTAAAGGAAGCTAAATCTCTTACATGTCATTATTGTTCTAAAAAATCCCAATGTGGCTCCCGGTGGGATGGCTCAGTGGTCTAAAGTGCCTGCTTGGGAAAGCTTGGGCAGCTTCAGGGACCACGGTTTGATCCCCAGCACCACATGCTGTGGCAGCCCTGCCCTCGGGACGGGCTGAGCCGGCCATAAAAATGAGTGAATAAACAAACGAAGGTTCTGCAACAAGAAAAAATAAATAGATAAAATAAAAAATTCTTAAAAAAAAAATCCCAATGCTACGTCCATCACTTCTCCATAAATCCTTTAGATCCTGACAATTAGGCTCATAAAGTCTTGTTATGAAGGCATTATTAGACAATGAGGTGTTGTGATAAATACATTTTTGAGTATTACTATTGACACAAACAAAATGTTTTCTTGTATTTTATTATTAGTATATTTTACATTGTCTTACAGCAAATCATCAGTTACAACAATTTCCAGTGTTAACCACAGTGGTGTATTCCAATGCACTGAATCTCACAACTTCCTTTGGCCCCTGATCCAGGTCACCATCAGTAGCTGAGTCACTCGATGACTCATTTTCAACCTCCCTCCAAAGCTGTAAAAGTGGAATTTTGTGCAGCATTGTAATGCGTTGGGTTACTTGTGATCTGGCTTTACTTGATGGAATGAGCGCAAAGAAGAACTACAAGGAGTGCAAAGTGGTGAGAGCTGGGGAGCACCAGGACTGTAGGATTCAATGCATTTCATGCATTGATGTCTATCTTCCCATGACTATTCATGTTTAAAAAGTATTTTTATGCTTGAAGTGGATGAACACAGGTTTACATCAATATTTTTTAACTTTTCAAATTCTATAGTCAACATTGTATGATGTACACATAAATTCACAAAGAATAATGCTTGCCCAGCATTATAATAAGCAGCAGAAGAGTGCACTTATCATTTATTGAATGCTGTGAATAGAAGCTTTTCTTAACTGGAATACAAATGATTCAGTCTCTTAAAGTTTAAATGATAATTCAAAGTTATGATCATCTTAATTTTTAATTCTGCTGATAACCCACTAATATTATGGACTATTGGACTATATTGGGTTATTTTGCTTAATTGAAGTACCTACAATTTTTAGACTGGCTTCAAGTATGAGAATGTCCTTTAAGGACTTCTTCAAAGACTGCTTCTCTAACTGCAGTGGAGCACTCATCTCTGACAAAAAAAAAAAGGAATATTTTGGTACCACAAAACTAAGAAATCAGTCAACTATGTGTAGGTGGGACTTGGCGCAGTGCCTAAAGCAAACAAGCTGCCTCACTCCTGAGATGAGCATCCTGTCCGGTTGAGGTTAGTTATCAGTTACTAGGCAACCTAGTGTCATCCATCTCTAAACTCACAAAAATGTAAATAAAGGACTGTTCTGCTGTATGTATGTAAATATATAATTAGTTAGGATAGATAGTACAGGTACTCTCTCTTAGTTCATTGAGAATAAAAGTTCATACTAATATTGTTTAGACACGAAAAAAAAAAAAAAAACAACCCTAAAACAAAGCTATGATCTTCTGTTTATGTTTAACAAGTTTGTCTTTCTTATTGGTAGGTATAATTTTGTATGGATTATGATGGGTTTTCAGACCCAATAGAACATAAAAATCACTTAAATTGATTTTTTTTAAACCAATGTTGCCACACTGGCCTGAGTCATTCTTAGTATTTTGTACATAAACCAAAATGTCAAATAATTACCAATGAACCACCTTTAGCTCTCACTTTTCCAAAGTTAATATTTTTGCTTCAAAGGGCATAAACCCTATAGTTCTCTCCAATACATTGTCATGGGGCTTGGTGTCTTAGTTACTTTTTACTTGTTGCTGGGACAAACACCCAACCCTCAAAATGAGGGAAGGAAAGGTTTAATTAGCTCACAGTTACTGGAGGTTTCAGTCCATATTCAGCTGGCCCAAGGCTGAGTGGGACAGGACAGGGAGCATCCAGTTCATGAGGTGGAACAGCAACAATCTTGACATAGACAACTGACCCAACAGGAGCAGAGAGCAACAGCTCTAGTCTGTCTCTCTGTCTCTCTTTATATTCCTATCAGGCTCTCTGCCTTAAGATATCTGCCCTAGACCACACCCATAGTCCCAGCCCTACTGAGACTGATAATTCCATCAGTACTAAAACACAAAATCCCAGTGACTAATGAGTCAAGTGTCAATCTATAGAAGTCTGTGCCCAATGACTACATGAGGCTTTGTGGGGACAACTAGATACATAAACCATAACACTTGACAACTATGGATTAAGTACATTCAGGTGCCAGTTAGTGAAGCTATTTCCTGAAGCTAATAACTATCCTTAAGATAATTTCCAAAGTGAGGTTTATTCCCCTGACAAGGTTTTTCTTCTTCTGCTTACTCATAACTTCTTCATAAATCTTCCTTCGGACAGCCAAGATAATTTCATTTATAACAACACAGAGTTATATTCTGATCCAATTCCTTTGAATGACCTCAAGGGCATGGATTTCATTAGAATCACTGTCCTGATAACATGATTTAAGGTGGAGACCTCTGTGGAGAGGGCTGGTGTCTGAATCCCAGGATGCAAGCTGTTGGCTATTCTGTTTCAGCGCCAGCACTACTATAGGCACAGATGTACAATGTGCTTTCCTGCTATCATATTTTCTACCAACTTATGAGGTGTTGGCTTTAGTACCTTCTATGTCACTTGATATGATGTCTAATTGTATTATTATTTTACTTATTTTGTGTTTAGGACAGGGTCTACAGGGTCTCACTGTGTAGATCAGACTTGCAGTGATTCTCCTATTTTCAGCTTCCCAAACACTTGGATTATAGGCATGCACCACCATACCCAGACTCAATCACCATCTCAGCGTGTCCCTGGGGATGGAGCTGGCATGGCACATCTGGGATGGAACCACAGCCACTGCACTCTGCTTAAGCAGGCACTTTAGTCCATTGAGCTATCTAGCCAGGCCTATATAGTATTATTTTAAAGCAGAACTTTTTCTGTTTTTTTGGGGGTCTAAAATGTAATGCTGATAATCTATTTTCAGGATAATAAAATGCACAGTTCTTATTCTATTGTGTGAGTTATTTTGTCTCTAAATGTTAATTGAGTTTGTAACTTAGTTTTAAAGCTGATATGACTTTTTAAAATGTATTTGGTACAAAGCCACCGCACAGCTTGGACTCATAGTGATCCTCTTGCTTTCAGCCTCCCCAGTGCTGGGGTTGCCGGCATGCACCACCACACTCTGTCTCGGTGGCTCGCTCAGCATGTGGTGCTGGGGATTGAGCCCCAGTCCCTGTACTTGCCTAAGCAGGTGCTTAGTCTGCTGAACTATTTCTTTGGTCCTTAAAGCTGGTATAATACTGCTAGGATCAAGTTTATGGAATAAATTTGTTCCTTTGAAAAATCATGAAACATACTATTACTGATAAAATTTTTGGAAAAACTTTCAAAATAGATCCCTGGCACCACATGTCCCTCACCCCGATGGCACACTGAGCTGGCCACCGAGACCAGACGTGGTGGTGCATGTCTGTAATCACATCGCTGGGGAGGCTGAAAGCAAGAGGATCACTAGGAATTGGAGCTGTGTAGTGAGACACTGCACCTAATGCATTTAACAAAAACCTGCAAGAATAATTTTGATCCTTGCTTTTAACTTATAGATGCCTAAGTATATTAAAATATTTTTTTCTTCATAAGGAAAGTGTTTTGGAGTGATGACTGGCAAAATTCTTTGTTGGTATCATTATTACCTGTAGTGTAGTTTGCAAGCAAAGGTGACATTTAGGTGCAGAAGAGAATTTGGGAGGCTGACAAATCTACCTTGGCATGTTCCGGATTATACTGACAAACCAATGACATATTTTTTACTATCTTATTTATCATATGAATCTTTTAACTTCTAGGTTCAAGTCACATTGGCTCTTGATGGTGAGAAAATGAGTATCTATAAAAATTAAGCAAGTACGTAAACAGGAAATATTTAAAGCAGCTGTAGGATGCAGTTAGTCCAGAAAATAACCTGCAATGTTAAATTAAGTTGTACAGAAATGTGGAAAAATTGATCATATGATAAAGAGTAAGATTATTCCAACATTAATTTTACTTTAACACTTAAAATTCTAAAATTGTTTCAAAAATATACAGTCTCACTCATGCGTGAGAAAAATCTTGAACAACAGATATTCAGAATGTAGAACTAGGTAGCATCTGACTTGTTACTTTTCTTGTGGCTGAGACAAAATACTGGAAACCGAAAGCTACAGGAAGAAAAGCTTATTTTACCTCACAACAAGGGTTTCAGTCCATATTCATCTGGCTCCAATGCAGAGAGACATCACAGAGGAGAAATAGTTTATGGTGGGCAGAAGGTAGCAAAGCAACAAGGGACAACTGCAACTGTTTCTCTCTTATATCTTGTCCAGGTTGCTTAGGGTGAGTAGCATTCCTATCCTTAGTCCTAGTGCCCTTGATGCTAGAATTGCACCAGGAATCAGTCCAAGGATCATCACACACTGTAGATCCAGCCACCTGTGCCAAGTTCCACCTTTGTACTGTTCATGAAGTTGGCCTCTCTGATGTTCTTCCGGGGTTTCTGTGTCCATGAGGCAACATGCCACCATATCTTGTGTGATTTCAGTAAATTAATTCTCTTTACCAATTCTCATTGGTATGAAGATTTGGAGGGGCACTGGGACATAAGATTTAAAGTGTATCCTTTAATTAACTGGCTTAATTACATCATGTTCAATATTGTTTGGGATTAGAAGTAAACATTCTTAAATAGGAAATTTATTCCTATTTAAGAATAAATTGTTGCTGTTCCTGCTTATTGTGAAATTGCTCCAGGAAAATGTTTCAAACCTGAGTGTGTCACTATACCTTACCCTATTCTTTACCTAAGACAAAAAGAGGAAGGCTCTGAATTCATAGGTGTCAATTTTGCCAGAGACCTGAGGTAATCAAGGTAATCAAGACCTTTTTTACATTAAAAAGAGATACTCAAATGGGGGACTATACATTGCTAGCTAAGACAGAGAGAGAGAGAGAGAGAGAGAGAGAGAGAGAGAGAGAGAGAGAGAGAGAGACAGAGACAGACAGAGACAGAGACAGAGACAGACAGAGACAAAGAGAGTCCATAGTTCATGAAGCCACATTCAACAATTGCTTTATGCTAGTGCATACACTGTGTGACTGCCACCTCCCTTTTACACACACTAATGTTTTATTTAAAATGTACATAATTGCAATGGACCCCACTCACAGAACTTCTTTGTCTGTGAAGTAGGCCCCTTTGTTGTTTTTCCCTGGCTTCTGTGTCGGGTGGAAGCCTACCACCATATCATGTCCAATTCTACTAAAGTCTTTCTCTTTACTAATTCTCATTGGTCATCTCAGATTTCCATCTTTTGTGAGTCAAAGGGCTCATGGAGCCACTGACACAGTATGATGATTTGTGTAAAACGTGTACAACACATTGTGGCAATTAGTAGGTAATTATTTCATAAATGGCAGCTGCTATTTTTGTTGCTGCTCTAAATATGGTTATATTCACTGTTGAATTTTATACCTTTGAGATGAAGACACCAGACTGCTCCCTGGGAGGTGCCTTTTATTTTTCTTTCAAGGATATTGTTTAATATTCCAAATTCACCTGAAATTCACCAGGAAAAGTGGCTACCAAAGCAACAAGTAAATTCTGTTTTTCTTTTTTTAAATGTCAAGCAAAGAAAAGATTTCAAGTTCAGTGTAATTGAAAAGTTTGAATCAAATGTTCAGAGAACTTTGAAAATTGTATAGTAGAACTTCTTCTTCATGGATTATTTAAAGATTTTAAACTCTGAAAATATCCCCCTTCCTGTTATTTTAATTACTTTTCTCTTATTGCTGGGACAGAATACATGACACCCAAAATTAAGAAAGGAAAGGTTTACTTGGCTTACAGTTTGTAGGCGTTTCGGCCCATACTCAGCTGGCTCCAAGGGAAAGTGGCATGACAGAGAGCAATAGTTTATGGCAGGAGACGACAAAAGCAGGAAGAGAAAAAGGGGAGAAAATAAGCCTCTTTCCCCCCTCTTATATTGTAAGTAGGCTGCCATCCCCAGGGCAGGTGCAGCACTCACTGAATCTCTATGTCCTCCTCTTGCGCAGGATGAAGATGTTCACAAGTAAGGACCCTGGCCCCCTGCTGAATTAAATAGCTAAGCCCTCAAGTTGACACAGTTTCCACCACTACAACTGTGCAAATGTAGGCATAGATAAACCTAGTTTTTTGAAGTTATCCACTCAATAAATTCATGAAGTGAGTTTCCCTCTCTCTAAAATCATAATTAAAAATCAAATGCATACTCCCACAAACAAAAGACAAAAAGATGATCTTGTTTTAAACATCATACCTGACTTCATGTAATACACAAGATCATTCCAAATCAGGTCTACTAAGTTAAATAGTCTGCTATCACTAGGGCTAGCTTCTATTGGTTGGGCACTTAGTATAGTAGACAATAGATGCCGGCAATTATACTTGGTAAAATGGAAAAAAAAAATAGGTAGGTGCTTGCAGGGGTTTACTGTTGTATTTTGTGGAGAGTCTCATTGTGCAGCTCAGACTCATAGGGATCCCCCTGTTTTCAAGCCTCCCAGTGCTAGAATTATAGGCATTTGCCACTGTTATGGTTTGTGTCTAGTTGTCCCCCCAAATCCTTATGCAATCATGGGGTGGGGACTTCTAGAGTTTGAGACTTTACTCATGATCCACTGGGATTATGAGTTTTAGTATTGATGAGATTATGTGTCTGAGTACTGATGGGATTATGGGTGTGGCCTGAGGTGGATAGGCTGAGGCAGAGAGCCTGAATGTAATATAAGAGAGACAGAGTCTGTTGTTCTCTGCTCCCCTGGTTGGTCAATTGCTTCTGTCACCGTATTGCTGCTGTTCTGCCATCATGAACTGCTGCTCTCTGCCATGTGCTGCTCTGTCTTGGAGCCAGCTGAGTATGAAGTGAAACCTACAGTAACTGTGAGCTAAATAAACCTTTCCTTCCTTAATTTTGGATGTCAGATATTTGTCCCAGCAACAAGAGAAGAGTAACTAAGACAGCCACCATACCACTATGGGGCCAGGAATTGAGCCACAGTCCCTGTAACTGCCTAAGCAGGCACTTAATCCATTGAGCTATCTTATTGACTCTGGTTTTATTGTTTATGAAGTGCTTGCAATACTTTATCTCTTTGATAATAAAGACATTATCACAAGACCTCCTCACCATAATTGCAGATAAAGAAACTGAGTCTGTGACGTTAAAAGAGCTCCAGTGGCTAACTTGAGGGCTGGGGAGATAGTTCAGTAGAATAAGTGCTTGCTTGGCAAGCCAAGGGCCTAAGTTCAATCCCCGGTTCTAAAATAAAAATAAAATAAAAATAAGGCAGTGGCTAACCTCGTGTGTTAACGTGACTCAATGGGCAGATGCTTAGATATTTCGTTGCACATTATTTTCTGCTGTGCTGGTGATGGTGTTTCTCATGAAGCAAGTGCTGGGTTAGTGGATTGTCAAGAAAATGAGCCTCTCTCCTGCTTGTGAGTGTTATTCAGTACTCGGAGGGCCCAAACAGAATAAAATGATGGAGGGAAGAGAATTTTGCTCCCTTTCTGGCCTGCTTGTTGGAGCTGAGGTACATCAGGACATCTTTTCCTGCCATCAGACTGGTTCCTAGGTTTTCAGACTGTCCAGGCTGTCCTGGATCTCAGCCTACAGATAGCAGGACATGAAACTTCTCTGTAGCTGTAATCTTGTGAGTCCTTCTTCATAAGAAAGCTTTTATGTTCATCTGCTTCTGTTTCCCTCACAAATGCTCATACATATCCATACCAGGTCATCCTTTTGTTGGGAAGAAAACTCTGAACTGTATCTTAGAGATAGGCTCCCTAGAGCTTGGGCGAGGAATCCTGTCAAAAATTACAAAATCATGAATAGCTGAGTTTTCCTGGAAATACAGCACATCACTGAGGGGAAAACCTGAGAGAACATGCAATCAACCACACTGCTGGAAGAGCATGCCATTTCCGAAGGAGCTCTTCAGTTGGCACGGTGTACAGTTGTTGGGTGCTGTACCCAAGGTTTATTTATTTATTTATTTATTTTTATTTTTTGTACCCAAGGTTTAAATCCAGGGTTTCTGATATGTAGCTTAGGATTCTTTTCCCAGAACTCCTCACTAAGGCTTCCTCTTAACAGTGAGGTGCTGCAATGCTTATTTCCTTCACTCTGTTCCTGGATTGTTAGCACTTCCTTGAGGGCAAAGCACATGTCTTGTGCTCTCTGGGGCCTTCTGGAAAAGCAAATGCATTAAGGGCATTCTTTCCTGCTCTCCTACTGCTCTTCTGAACTGCATATCTTCTAGGGTCAGGAAGCTTTGGCTGCCATTTAAAAATTCCAAAACTGGAAGAATTAGAACCATGATAGGGACCTAAAAAAATGAACATGATCACATGTCGCTAATGGCTGTTTTCCAAAGGGAAATGATTTGACTGGGGGTGACTTTGAGACAGTACCAAGAATTTCCTGTAACCCCTGCCTCTAGCCTTTAAGTCTTAATGACTGCTCATTCTGGATCCTTTTATGCCTCCTGATAATAACCAGTTGATGACTGATCATGCATGTGAAGAAAAAGAGTAAAGGTTTTGTAACAAAAACTTTTGGCCTGAATTTCTGGCCTATATATTTACAATAGCCAATTATTTGAATAAATGATAAGAAATAGGATTTGGTAACATGTCTTACTCCATCTTGGTCAGGCAACTGAAAGCACATTTTGGGATCATTGGGGCTTGGCAGATTTCTGTCCTCCATTGGCTATAAGTACCACATGTCAATAAGAGAACTCCAGGAGACAGCCATTGCCGTGGACCAAATCGAGACAGACATCTGTTTGGAAGAGTTGGGCTCATCTCTCAATTCCCCAAAGTACCTCATCAAGGTCAAATAAGAAAAAAATTGGCTTGCACTTTTATGTCTCAGACTCCTCAAATCTATACTGAACTGTGTGATCATGTTTTCTTGATGATTCAGGCCAAGAATGGATCAGGTATCTGCTGTACCTGGCCTGGCTGACGGTAATAATCAAGTGCAATGCTTAATTGTCAAGCTTCTCGTTACCTTTGTGCTGCTTAGACAGAGTTTCAGAAAGCCAGTAAAGTCCCAGCTATAAATAACACAAGAGTCCATCAGGGATCAGGAAATGCTTTATGAAGCCCCAGATGCAGAGCAGAGGGAATTCAGAGTGCAATATTTAATTACTTCATCATTGGAAACTAATTACCAAATGGGGAGTGTTTTCATTTGTGGAACATAGATTGATTAGTAGGATCACCAAAGTTCTAGTTTCCTTACTACTGATTACATCTTTCATAGAAGAAAAATGGGTTAGTTTTAACAAGCTCGAGTCAAACTAGAGACAAGCAGTGTTCCCGAAGAGTGATTGCGCAGGATTAGTGTTATTCAATAGGCAAAGGGGTATTGAGTTCAGGGGTTTTCCTGATAGACTATTAGAGATAAATTTTACATTTGGGATTTCCTTCTCTCTAATAGGTGAGGTTGTATTTTTCATTCAGGAAGTTAATTTGTGTGTTCCACAAAATGTTTCAATCAATGTTGTACATGTTCAGTGACCTGGGGCCTTGAGGCTAAGTTTTGTCCCAGATAGTGGACATAGATATATTGTTTAGAAACCAAGTTTGGAAAAGTAGGACCTCTGTAGCAACTTTTTCAAACACTGAAACATAAGTGCTGAGGCCTCGTGATGGAGCACCGTGAGCAACCAAAGTCAGATTCTGGTGAGGCAGACCTTTATAGGGAGTCACTTTTGAGGGAGAGGAGGTGAGTTGTTTGACATCCATATTCCCAGTCTTGCTTCTCCTTCTCAGGAAATCTCGTATCACACAAGTACCCAATCACTTCATGCTGTCTTGACTTTCCCCCTGTTAATTCTGTGCTATAGAAAGATGTATTGAAGTCAGGGTGTTTTCTGTTCTCTCGCTAAGATGGAAATGAATTTTAGGACCCGATTTCCAGGTGGGCTATGTCTCCTAAAATCATGCTGGCAGGCAGGCATGCTCTTACAGTTGTTGTGGAGGGTCTTCCTAGGGGAAACATTAAGAGACAGCTTGACACAGTGGGCAGAATGCTGGGATAGAGCCAGCCAGGAAACCTTGGTTTCAGTTCCAGTTCTCCCTCTTAGGATGCATTCTTGGGCATTCACCCTTGTTTCTTACATATGAGCATCACAGGAGACAGGGAAAATGAAAGGACACTGAAAGGCTTACTGTTCAGTTAAGTCTCTAGCAACTAAGCTGTATCTTACAGCATTTGGATGCTACCACTGGCATTTTAGAACACATTATCTCATCCCTCTTAATTTCATTCCATACCAGACCTGGGCTTTCTATGGGAGTTGGTGACAAAGTTCAAAACTCTACTCTGTGAGATGACAAGGCTATCTTCCAGGTTAGGTGTGTGTTGTTGTGTAATGTGCTGTGCATCTGAGCTCCAAGGGCTTGCTATGGAGAACCCCAGGGTAGGCCAGGAGTTCCCTTTAGAAGAGAGAGACTAGGCATGGTGTGTACACAAAAGAATTACTGCTTCTCCATCCAGGAAGGGGTTCCGACTGACAGCTTCAATACTTAGCTTAAAACATTGTCAGGATTGACATGGAAACTGAGGAGAGCGCAATCCAGGGGCCCCAGAGGAACACAAGGAGAGCAGGTGTGGTGAAGATGTTGGATTCTTCTCTTCCCAGCACCACAGCTTTGACCACTGTGCTTAACATGATAGGCAGATGCTAAAACAAAATGTTAAAGGAGATGAAACCACAAGACAGATGGTGAAACAGAGATTTTAGAAGTCAAAGTTTGACAGGATCAAGTGAATAAGAGGGAAAAAAATCTTAAAATTGAGAGAGATAAGAAATGAAAGGTTGGGAGGCACCAAAACAATGTTTCCATCTGACAAGGTCCATTAAATCCCCTTGAAATTTACTCTGAAACCATGTACAGAAGTTTGTAGATCTTCTGTCAGTGTCAGCCATTGAGATGAGACATGGCCATTGCTTGACTAATTTGCTTTCTGTGAGAGCCTGAGAGAATGTTTTCTCTCTAGGTGATTCTTCTTGGGTACACTACATATCACTGATCACTTTTCTCTGTGGCCCTATAATCTCCTTGAACAGAACAATGTGGAATGCCATTGAGTTATAGGATGTTACAGTATGGGTTCTCTTATGTCCTGAGTCCTCACTGACCTTGATGGGCTAGGGCCAAAATATTGGCTATCCTTGTAACTCTTCCTTTTCTCTGATTTTTGGTCTGCAATCTTACATTTTTGTTATATAGGTCTTGCTTGGTCTTAACCATCTAGCAGAAAAGTATAACTTCAAGATATTAAAAATAAGCCATATTAATATGCTGAGTTGAAAAAGTCAATAACTTCTGACATTGCCAGTTCTGCTGATAACCCACTACTATTATGGATTATTGGACCATATTGGGTTATTTTGCTGAAGTCCTGGACATACAATATTTGAATGGTGATGGAACACCCATCTGTGAGAAAACAAGACAAAAGGGGGATATAAATTAGAGGGATTATTTTACAGTGAATATATATATATATATATATATATATATATATATACATACATACATATATATATATTATATAATAGGATAGATATACAGTTACTTCCTCTTAGTTCAGTGAGAAGAAAGATTTGTAGTAATAGTATTTAGACAAGATATCAAGTCTGCATCTTGTACTCTGAACAAATACTATGAAGACAACACTATGAAATGTATTAATTATTGTAACTGTCCTACTAACCTGTTTTGAAACTTGTCTCATTTCTATTTCTTTCTCATTAAAATTAATTTAAAAAACCCCAATGTTTCCAAAGGAGAAGATAAATGGGATTAAGGCAGTTGAAGATAACTTAAAAAGGAAGCGTGTGGGTCCAGTGAAATAGCTCAGTAGTCTGAAGCGCCTGCTTAGGCAAGCTTAGGCAATGGCAGGGACCACGGTTGGATCCTGGGCACCACATGCTGTGCCAGCCCCATCCCCAGGGCAGGCTAAGCCAGCCATAGCATACATAAAAAAAGAAAGCATGGCAAAACAAATAGAAGTAATAAATATTAAGGGATTCAGATTAAAAACAAAGTAGGCTTCGAGGGCTGAAGGGCAGAAATGGAGAGGCAATGGAGTTGAGAGATTCAGTTTATAGGGAAAGCAATTAAAGCACATAGACAACTCTCAGAAGTCAGAGGACTTCACAATTAAAGTCCTAATTTATGCTAAAAAAGTAAAAACAGGCAAGATATAAACTTTTAAAAATTGCAAGTGCATAAATTTAAAAAGTGACAAATTTGTCCACATTTCTAGAATTCTAACTCAAGAGTAGTTAAAACTTTTTTTAATGGTGAAATATGTACTGCTCAGGTAGCACCTAGGGCCCTTGTCTTCTGGATGCTTGTGGTGCTTTATGAGAGATTCCTAAGTCCTTTAGGCCAGGAGCGCTGTCCCCATGGTACTCCCACTTCAATTTTTGATTCAGAAGCTTCAGTTTCTCAGCCTCAGTCAGTGTGAGTTTGCTGGAGGACTGTAGACGGAGGACTCCATGCTGATGTCATGCAGGAACCTCGAGCCTTCTAGGAGGGAGAGGGTGAAGAGAGATTATTCTCAGTTCCATAAGGGCACAGACATCTGAATAATGCCATCAGTACTTAGTCCTCACCATTTGCCTGGCAGTTTTCTGGCAGTGACTCTGCCGCACTAGGCCAGTTTACAGAGAATGACCTCATTTGGTACTATTTTGAAACAGGTTCTACTAATATGCAGGTATTACAGGTGAGCTTTATCAGGACTGTTAAATAATAGCTTGTAAGCACTGGAGCGCGTACTGAGAGTCAGTGGGTTCTTAACCTCTGTTCCACCTGCCTCTATCTACCTGAGGGGCTGTCAGGGGCATCCCATCTGCCTTGTCCCCAAGGAATGAGGCCATAATCTTTGGAAGCAGTAGCTTTCTCTGAGTTTCCCCTTTAATCATTGCTATTATTGAACATGAGCTTTTGTCAAATGCAGGTAGGATATATCAGCAAGTGATGATGTGTTGATAAGTTTGTCAAACGCCACTGTACTTGCTGGTCAGGCAAGGAGGCAGGAAATTTCATAAATTCTAGGAGGGCAGGCAGCATGGTTTGCTGGGTCACTTTGATTTAAGCTCTTTCCAGAACTAGGCTTTCAATAAATAAAGTCATTTGCTTTTGTATTTTCTACTGAGGTCCAAGAGTAAAACCAAAGATGCTCTAGGTGACAAAAAATAGTGTTAATCACATTTCCTCCTTCTCTTCCTTGCTAAGCTGCTTCTTGAAGTAACAGGAAGGGAGTCTGCATTGGACTTCTGTGCACTCCTTGGGGAGTGGTGGACCCAGTTCTTTATAGAGGTCAGAGTCATAGAGCCAAGGTTGGGGTACTCACCTTGTGCCTTGGTTCTGCCGTTACAGGGCATATGCGTGTGCATGTGTGTGTGTGTGTGTGTGTGTGTGTGTGTGTGTGTGTGTGTGTGTGTATGCATGCACACAGAGTAAGAGGTTGTCCTGAGTGACTCTGGTGCCCAGAAACCCCTCCCTGCTCCTGAACTTCCTGTCAGCAGAGGCTCTCCATGTTTTATTAAGGTCCTGGTCTTGGGAAATGACTAAGAAAAAGCAATCTTATTTTGAGGAAGGAAACAGATTACTAACTACTAGAAGCCTATAGTACTGGACTTCTAGTAGTCGGCAGTACAAATGATAGGATCCTGGTTATTGGAAAATAGTGGGTTGGGAGAGGGGATGAAGGTGTGCAGAACAGACAGCAGAGTAAGCGAAGAAGAGCGGGCATCTCAGGGTCTGTCTGCTCTAGGGTTGTTTCGGCAATGCTATTCCCTGGAAGGCAGGAGGGCAGGAGGGCAGGAGGGCAGGAGGGCAGGAGGGCAGGAGGGCAGGAGGGCAGGAGGGCAAGAGGACTGTGATTTTCTTTCTGCTGCACTCCCCTGGAGTCTCACTGAGGACCTGAAATGGGAATTGGGCTCCAAAAACTGAGTGGCCACTGTGGGTGCAGAATGCGTGAGGGAAGACACGGGCAGGTTTTGCCTTTGTTCTGCCGTTACATGGTGTGAACATGAAGCAATGACTATGAGGTATGGGATCAAAAGAGAAAAGGGAGCAAGTGTACCCTGAGCACCGAGGGTGCAGCACTGGGTCAGGTGTGGTAGAGGATGTAGAGCACTGGGTCAGGTGTGGTAGAGGATGTAGACATAGATGGAGCCCCACTTTCGCTGACAAGGAGATTCCTGAGGGGCTAGGGAGACACACTATATTGTAAAAAACATTATTTTAAAAGGTGTGTTTTTACATTACTAGTAATGCAACAAATAGCTCTCATATGCTAATGTGATGCATGAAGAATGCATCGTTACGTCTGGAGACTGCCTGCTGAAAGAGCACAACTGCACCCAACCAGGAGAAACCATCAGAGAAACCCAGCTCTGATTGTCTTACTTTTTCCAAAATGAATAGCTCACACTGTTATATATTTCTTTTCACAGAGCAGGATAGCACAGTGGTTGAGGACACAGACTCTGGAGCCAGGTGCCCTGGGTTTAAGTCTTGGCCCTACTGCTCTGGTCCTGAGTAACACTGGGTGAGGCCGATGCCTACACGGGCCAAATGTGAGAGCCACGTGTGCTAACAGCGGAGCAATGTAAGCTCGTGGCAACGTGCACCAAGTGGCAGCTCTTATCGTACAGCAGAGCCATGTGCGATGGCTCGTGGCTACTCAGGACTAGTTGCTGATCTACTGTGCTATGTTGTCAAACATATCGTATATTTAATTATGATGCCAGTCACATGAAGTATCATAGGTATAAATATGGTACCCATTCTAGAGAAGTGTGAACCAAAGGTCATGAAATGTACCCAAGGCCCCATGACTGTCAATTGATACAACCTGGTGTAATCGCAGGTACCTGACAGCTAATCCTCAGGAGGCTCTTTCCCACAGCTGTGGCCGGTACCGCTATCCTCCCTGATTCTCCTTTGAAGCTTGCAAGGGAGGAATTTCCTGGGACAAACTGCATTCAAAGGTCTTCCATCTTCTGTGGTGTTATTCAGGCATCCATTGCACTGACCAAAGCTGGAGTGCATATGTGTGTGCATTTTGGAGGCACAGACTTTCCCAGTGTTCACATTCTAGTTCCTCAAACCAGAAAATAAGAAGTGGTGGATCCATAACCCTGAGGGTAAACAGGCTAGTGAGTTGCCTCCCCAGGGGCCTTAGGACACGAGATTGGAAAGCCCTCACGGAAATGTTCTGTGCTGTGTCCTTGTCACTGGACATGGCTGTGTGAGCCACGGCAGACCCTTGGGCATTCTGGATTCAGCTTGGCAGGAGCCTCAGAGTCTCTTTGGGTTTCAATCATTGTCTCTGCTAAAAAGCAATAAACAAAAACAGGAATGCAACAGGAGTTTTCTGAGCCGCAGCGGTCTTCATCTGGACTTCAGAGATCCCTGCAGTTGGATTCCTGCCTCACTGGGCTCAGGATCTTCAGCAGGCCTCAACCTGACAGATGTTATTGCTATAAACCAATCTCTGGCAACCTCGGTTGGAAAGGGAAGCACCTCTCAATTTGTCAGTGATCATAATAACTTCCCTGCATTTGCTCAGAGCATTATACTTTATGCAGCTTTGTATCAGACACTTCTAGCTGTTCTTTCAGCAAGTGTGTGGGCTGGGTAGGGTGGAGGCTGCGGCTCCTGTTGGGCTGATGATGTAATGGGGGCCTACTGAGGCCACAAACTAATGAGTGAAGGCAGGACCCCTGGGTCTACAGCCACAGCTACTCCCTAGGTCTGTCTCTGTCATTTCACAGGCTTGTCTTAGAGGTCATTGTAATTTTCTTATTTTGTTACTTATGGGTTATCCACTTGTCTATCCACCACCACCTAGCCGCTTCAGCCTCCCTTATCTTGCTGTGTCCAGTGTTGCTGTGTTGCCGCAACAGCTGCAAGGCTGATGTGCGCAGAGTGTGTTGAAACTCTCAACAGGCTGCTTGGAAGGGAGAGAGACGGTGAGAATAAATATGTTGTGAACATGATTACAAAATGCATGATAGAAACTGTGCTGAATGTGAACTCTTGGTTAAACTTTCTGGATAAAAGCCTTTTCTACTGAGAGCTGAAAAGGTTCATTCATTCAATCATGCCAGACAGCCGTTCCAGGCCAGGTGCTAAGCTCTTCCTCCCCTCTGCCATCCAGGTAAGAGGCTGTGCAGGATAAACCACTAAGTCTGGGGAATGGAAGCTGAAAACTTGAATTCCACACTTGGTACCATTAGTAGCTTTAAGACTGGCACCTTCCCGGGCCTGCTGTGCTGGCTCTGCCCCCAGGGTGCAATGTGATGAGATTGAGACAGAGAGTGATGGTGCGCGCCTGTAATCCCAGCCTTGCGGGGCTGAAAACCAGGAAGTATCACTATGCATCCGATCCGTGTAGTGAGACCCTGCGGACTCTGTACTAAATACACATAAAAGAAAAGATGGGCACTTTGATGGACTGAATGGGTACTTGGCAAGACCCTAGCTTACGGGGACAAGAAAGTAGAGGGCACAGTGGTATGCTGCTCCCAGCTGCACATTGGTTCCGGGACGCGTGATTAAGTAGCAAAGATGATGAGCATCAAGTGGACTATTTTTGCTGGCAAGGAAAATGAGTCTGGAAGCGAAGGACACTGACAAGTTCTAGCTTGTGTTTCAAGTACTACACAAACTATGCGTGCCAGAGTGAAGGCTCAGTGTCACAGTGTGGCGACTACTCAAATTCATGAGTGTCAAGGCAATCGAGCACCAAGGCTATGGATATTTGAAAGCTTTTGTGGTCCTCAGTGGCAAGATGCTGTCAAAATAATGCAAAGATGATGCAAATCGCTCAGGGTGATTCCTGCTACTCCCCTCTGTCCTAATTCTTACCTACATTACATTGAAAAGAAAAAAAAATATGATCAACAGAAAATTACATGTCCCATACATTCAATACACAGATAAATGAATAAAAATTTCACTTCTATAGTATTTCTGTCTAATCAAGACATTTCTTTCCATATAAACATTTTTGTATCAGGGACTAAAATGAATGGCCTTCATGTTTCAGCCACTGAATTATAAAAATTTGCCATTTATTTTCATTCTTTAAAACTGGAATTAAGTGATCATCTCTCCCAGGAAGCCCTCTTGCTCTTACCATTAGTGGCTAACCAGGCTGGACAAAATGTCCCATCTCAGCTGCTTTAAAACTTACACTGACTTAAGTGGCATGCAAAGTGTTACAACCCCGTGCTCCTCTGTTCTTGCACCCTGGAGACTATCGTGTTCATCTTTGCATCCCAGTAGAGTTCCCGCTGTGTTATTTTTACCTTAGGAAATGTTTTCTGAGTGAATAATCAAACATTTACCAGTTCAAACAAGGCTCGGCTTGTAAACATAATGAGGATCGAGGTCGGGGACCTGCGGTTCCCCGGGCCATAAACGGCTCATACATCGCACCCTGGCAGTGAGGGCTTTGCAATCTCTTCCACCTCTTATGTGATTATCCGCCCCAAAGTCCCTAGAGCTGTAAAAGACTGGGTTGTTGGGGCAGTTTAATACCTTCCTCACTTCAGGCCAAGCTTATTTTCATTGTAGAAAGACAACTGACTTCAGATAAGGCAGGAAGAATCAGGAGACAGCCACTTATCCAGAAAGTTTTCAGCAATCTTGGCTGGCCATGGGAAGTTCCCTCTAGCAGACTGAGTATAAGGAGCTGTTACGATACGCACATATTTGTACATTTTTAAAAAGATTAAACTTGATCTAGTACTGGAAGTGAGCATGGGAGATTGAAGTCCTGGATTTTATGCTTTCCCTTGCTACAGGGGATGGAAAGAATATTGTTTCTCCTTAAAATGATTTATTTAAATGGGTAGGCTAGAATTCTACTCAAAGCCCAGTGTCTGCATGCACCTGTTTAAGTCGGCTTCTTGTTCTCACAGGTATTTAGGCATTGAATTTTCCCCATTAGGAGAGTGATTGACACTGTGGTCCTTACAATAACACATGATTATAACTCTGCAAATGGCAATTACATTCAATGGAAACCAGATGTTGCATGGAATTTGACTCTTGGTTTCTTGGTGAAGTAGATGAATTTGTAAAGTAGAAAACCACAATCATTACTCAGATGGACTGTACATGAATTAATGACATAATATCTAAATCATATATGGTTGAAAATAATGATTAACTTAAACTATCAAGATAAGCTAATGAAAAACAGACTCTTAAAAATTAAAGATTTGTTTTTCTCAATATATTTTATTCATATGCTAATCACAATACCAGATTTGTTTTTATGTCTCCTCAGCCTGAAAAAGAAAAAAAAAAAAAATTAAAAAGAGAAGCCTTTTTCGTGGTTCACATTAGGAAGAAAGTGAGCATCTATGATAGTTTTTCTTGGCTGCTGAATTTTCAGAGTGTCTGAAATCAATCTTTTAAAAATATATTGTTAAGGACAGTTAGCAGTGCTTTATGCTAAATTACACAGAGGCAGTCTATTTCCAAGGACCCACTTGGGGTGCAAAATATCAGCTTTGTGCTAAGCAGAATCTCTCAAATGCAACTTCTTTTTTCCTCTTTAGAGCCCATGTGCAAATGTGTATGCACACACATAGACACATAAGCACGTGTGTACACACACACATACACACACACACACACACGCCAGATGGTGCCTCAGGCAGGGAAGACAAATCAGCCTTCCACAGAAACCTACACTATCCCTTGAAAAGCTCAACCTTCTGCGAGCACCCTCCTAAGTGGTTAAGTTTGCAAACCTTGGCCCATCATTTCCACTGTCATGAATTCTCAATGACATCATCACTGTAAAATTAGGAACTCTTTCTTTTCCTGCAGATGTGAAAGTTTGACATTGCATTCCATGGTCCCGTGCCACATTTCATCAGCGTTTTTCCTTTGCTTTCTCCAAAGCCTGTGGCCGCATGTGGCGTGTAGATTGCCAGTGCTATTTGGAATCTCATATCAAATGCTGCTACCTAATCCCAGGCGGCCTTCCACAAGCCCACACCTGCAGCTCATTGAATCCTCCAGGAGTACAAAGGGCTGATTTACAGCACGAAGGATCCAGGCCCTGGTTGCAGCTGGGGCTCCAGCAGGAAAAGGAAGTTGTTCATCATCTTGTGTGCATTTCATTAACAATAGTGTACCCGATATGTAGCTTATAGAATAATTTCAAATCACTGACAGAGGGCATTATGGCATTTGGCACTACTAGGAAAAATACTTCAGGATGGGCAAATTAAACCTGAGCATGAGGTTTCTATGCGACCCTCTGAAACTGTGCACCCTGATTTACACTAGGTGGGTTGACCCTGTGACAGTTTCTGATTCTTTGGGCATTTTCCAATTTCTCATTTCTTTCCCTTTGTCTTTAGAACAGTCCTGGGATAGAACTGGGATAATCTTAGCTTTCTGGCTTTTTTTGTATATTAGCAAACAAGAGCTTAGAATACCCTATGCATTGTGTTTAGGGGCCATGCTTGTAGCTGGTGGAGTGGAAGCTGTAGGGCAGAATGTGACTAGGAGTATGTGTATTTTTCCATGTGATGCAACAGCCATTGATTTCAATGAGTTCCAGTCAGACACCGAGTTGTCAGGGCAGGCTGAGCAGCACTCCAGAGAATGAAAAGCGAGAGTGCTTCCTATTTTATTTGATTTGCCAACCCTGGTTGTGCAACTGTTTTGCTGTTGACTTATGCTCAAACAAAGTCCTCAGAGTGGAAATGCTGGGAGGGTGATGAGGGTGAGAGAAAGTAACACAGGAGACGAAGAAGACACCGACTAGAAGAAGCTGTCATCTGCCTGCGTGTCCCTGGCCTTAAGCCTCCTCTGGCTCTATGGAAGGAGGCTGCAGGAAGGATGTCTATTTGCTAAGGGGTCTGCTGTTGTTCTTTTTCCCAGTTCGTTTAGATATAGATCCTGGCTAGGGATCTATTATGGAAGGGGGAAAGTTTAGCTCAGCTCAAAACAAAAATGGCTTAGGGACTGGGAGGTGTCTCCGAATTTGGGGCAAGCTTCGCATCAAAAGAAGATTGAGCGACAAAGTGCAGACTTGAAAAGGAAAGACTTCTGACCAGCTTAGAGCAGTCATTTGAGCATCTTTTTTTTTTTCCAGGAAAAGGACAAAAATCAATAAAAATTGCCGTTCTCAAGGGAGAAGAGGGAGGAAAAGCAAATTTCTTTTCACTTTGTAATGGTAAACAACTCAGTGCAAGTGGGGTCTGAAGTGGCTGCACAGAGTCTGGTTTCCAGTTTCTCTTGATGTGTCAAATGTATCCCGTATGTGAATCGTGGTTTAAAAATACTTCTACTCAGTGGGTTTGGGAAATCAATAAGTTTTTATGGTTCTTTCCTTGCTTCACATAATTTCTGATTTCAAAAGAAATTCTAGAGAGTCCTCTAAGATGTTTAAAAATGATGCATTTTAAAACTAACAGTTCTTCCAAGCATTTCTCAAACAACGTTGTTTGACTGGCTTTTGCTTCTTGTCTCAAGCTTCTCTCCTCCATTTCTTTCCTTCTCTTTAACATAATACTAATGATTATGAGGCTTACATATAAATTGAAGCCGGATTTATAAAATGCCGGATAAAAATCCAGAGAAAGGAAGATAAATATAACAAGCTATGAGACCATGTTAGCCTATTCCAACATTGGAAAGACTAGAAACAGGGACATTAATGACCAGAATGTGTGATGTTTCCCAGGTTAGGAGCCTGGGCTCTCAGACAAGCTGCCTTAAGATGAGCTGTCCCACATCCCCTGATTTCTCTGAAACACAATTCTAATTGCAGATTGGAACCTATCCATTCACTTAGTCTGTAAAAATAATTTCCCTCAATATTTACCCAAAGCGCATTATTGCTTATACAGTTGTGAAAAGCATTTAGCACTTTATAATCCTATATTTGCTCCTATGTGGGCCTGGGAGTGTACTCTCCTTACAAAATTCACGAATGCCTAGAAGGCTAACAATTTTTACAAAGTGTTCCTCATGGAAAACATCTGGAAGTTTTCCAGAATGGCATTCCAGATGTTATAGTTTTAGCAGTCACAGAAGTGCACTGAGCATTGTGTGCATGCATGTGTGTGTATGTGTGTGTGTGTGTGTGTGTGTGTGAGAGAGAGAGAGAGAGAGAGAGCCACCATGTATGTTTGCTAGTTCTACATAGCGTGTCATTTGTACATACTGAGCTCTCTTTGCTCTACTTCTGGAATATTTTAGGTTTGAATTGCTTAATATTTCACTCTGGACAACTCTGCTTTTAGGACAATTACACATCTGGAAGGAGAGGAGTCTGATGTACACTACTGTAACCAAATATGCACCAGGAGAAGGGACTTTCAACTGGTATTTTGAAATTGATTCTTAAGAAATTCTTGGGTCACCAAGAGGAAGAAGCAGTGAGAGTGACCCCAGCACGCCACCTGTGCAGGCGTGGAGCTGCCTGCCTTTGTTTCTCCTCTCATGTCCCTCAGCAGCTCAGGGCACAGAGCAGGAGTGCACCCACCCCAGGAGGCTGTGGTGACAAAGGCTGGGGCCACCTCAGGATGCCGATTTGAAAATGGCAAATGGATCAGTGTCGTTCCTGTTTTCCCATTCACTGCAAGGAGAAGTATCTGTCCCCACATTGCCCATGGAGTTTCTGTGGAGTCCTGGTTTGGCCTTGGGAAAGTCAGGGCTTTGGTCAGAGGAGGTCCCAGGGCACTGGCTGCCATCCAGGAACTACCTGAAACCTATGTTTCCTGCTATTATCCCATCAGGGTGCGAATGCATCTCCCTTCTCCCTGGTTTCCACAGTCTCCAAGGCTCATCTGTGTGGAAGAAGCTCATCCTCTGAGCTGCCTGTTACCTGTGAGCCTTCAAGCTTGGGCAAACCACCCTTACAGAAACAGTTGCGTTGTTTTATCTTTAGCTACTGAGAGAGACAGTCATGATCTTCCCGTCGCTCCTATGGCTGCTGCAGCCTAGAACCCTGGTTAGAGCTAATGTCTGTGCTGGTGCTGATGCCCGGAAGTCTCAACGTGCTGCTGGGTGGTCACCACAGCTCAGGAGGGATCAAAAAAGTGATCCAAAGCCTGACTCCCCTCTTCATTTTCACAGGCACATTCCTTACCATGCAAGCAGTTCCTGGCACTGCTCTGAGGGCTCCCAGGCCTTCATACTGAGCAGTATCCCCAGTGGTCTAATTTTTTTTTTTTTTTAAGATAGGATCTTGATAAAATGCTAGGTGTCCCAGGCTATACTCAAATTTGTGATTCTTCTGCCTCAGCTTCCCAAAGTGTGGTTATAAGGCATCGGCCGTCATGTCTGACAAAAGTCCATTTACTTCATGCATATTTTCAAGCCAGTTCTCATGGTCTGTTTTTGGCCTCTTTACTTAAAATTCCCTGACACATTTTCTCACCTCTTCTCCAGTATTCCTTTGATCTCCTTTCCTCCCTTCAGTGAAGTCCAGTATACCTTGCTAAAACCCACTTTGGAGCATGACCCCCCGTAACTCAAACCCTTCTGCTGAATCTCCACTCCTCTAAGTTAAGCCCAAAGAGCTGACTATGGAAAATAAGATCTTCACTACTTAGTTTCTAATTGTTGCAGCCCTGTGTCCTAGAGCCTCAGCTTCACCTTGCTCTTGCTTGCTCTTTAGTGACTCTCTCTCTCTCTTTCGCTTTGATGAGATGGATGCTTCAGCATGCTGCATGTTTGTCTTTTGTAGCCTAAACTCCTGGCACCACTGGGTTTTGCTATCCTTATAATTTCCCACAGGTCACCATGCTTGGAATATATCAGGACACAGAATGCTCAGTGGAACAAATAAGCAGTGCCCAGGAACAGCCTGATACCCACAAGCAGGCCACTAAGGCCAGGCACTAGGAATGTGGTCCCCCCAAGGAGTCACAGAAGATGCTCACGGGACTAGAGGGGAGGTCTTAGCTCTGCCACAAACACCTCGAGGACAACTGGTGCTGCTGAAAAAGCAACCATGGGCTAAGAATGCCCCCTGCCCTGATGAGCCCCAAGGGGACTTTCCGTGTGAGTCTTGTCTTCTCACTGGCTCTGAAGCTGCTCTCATTGTAGGTGTTCTACATTACAGTGTTAACCTGACAATAAATAGAACCTGGTAAAGTGGAATGGTGCATAAGCACATGGACATTACTTATTATAAATTTAAAAAGTCTTTTATTTATTTGGTACAGAGTCTCTGTATGTAGCTTGGAGTCATAGTGATCATCCTGTCTCAGCTTCCCCAGTGCTCAGATTACAGGAGCTCCAATTACAGGTGTGCCTCACCCTGCCTGGTTTCAGTAGCCAGAGCAGTGTACTTGGGGGGTTGGGTTGGGGAGCTGGCAAAGCATTTGGTATCAGGGATTGATCCTGGGTCTTTGCACTTGCTTAGACCACTGACCTATCTGTCTAGCCCAATGGACATTACTTTTAAGCAAGGTTTCAGGAGCTGTGTCTACAGGTCTTTGTGTCTACTTTACTTCACTTATGCAGTTCTAAGTACAGGGATAAGGAGATTCATTCTGACTCTGAGCTTTCTTCCTGAATGGGAAAGGCTGGTGTGCCCATGTGGCGTGTTCAGCGTACAGGTGTGGGGCCGAAGTTTTACTGTGTGGCTCACCTCCCCTCTTGCAGTCAGTTGGCTCACAGTGTGCTGTGTACCTTGGCTTAGTGTGAGCACCTATGTCCATTTTGCTGTGTTAGTTTGTGAGAGTCCAAAGGCCTTTCCTAACTGTTCTTTGTGCTTTTAGGGAGACTTCTTTGAAGAGTTGTATCATCTTCCATCTGCTTTTTAGATTTGTTCTAGTTCTCAGATAGGTGCACGGAGCCATGCCTACGCTGTGTCTGCAGCCCACACTTCGCAAACAGTGATGTAAGGCAACTGCGCATGCTTCTGCTCTGCCCATCAGTGTGCACACACAGAGGCACTGAGCAAAGGTGAGTAGAGTGCAGGTCCACACAACTTTCTTTATAAAGCTCAGTCAAGGTTGATGACCTCATTTTGTTCAGTTATGGTAAGTATTAAGGTCTACATCTGAAACTTCCAGAGCACAGAGAATCCACTGTATGCTCAGAAGCAAGAGAGGAATGCATGGGAAGCTGGAGGCTGAGGATGAACTTTGGGGAGCACAGGGTCCACCTTGGAGAAGGAAAAGAGGCTGCTCCAGAACTCAAGTGTTCAGGGAAACACGAGTGGGCGGTATGTAGGGGCCCAGAGGAAATGAGCCCAGCTTGAGCCCCAGTGTCACTCAGTTCCCTGGAGGAGAAATCAGCACTTAGCTGGTCACCATCATTGATAATTCACAGAACGAATTCTCTTTTTCGAATTAGTGTCCTCCACTTTTATGGGTATAGAATGGGACTTGCTAGAATGGCTCCTCAGGGAGGCTGCTTTCCTACTTAGCTAATCCATGGTGTCTGGTGCTCCGCTGGCAAAGCAGTCATAGCACCTGATGGCATGTTCCGTGCTATTCCCCGAGGCCGTCTTCTGGGCTTCTGAGAAGGCTGCTCTTCTTGCTCTGACCTCAGCTCTACCTTTCCGGTCGTTCTGCGGTTGCCATTCCCCATCCTGCCTTCTGTTCTGTTCCTTATGAGCTTGATTAGAGGTAAACCTGTAGAGCAGGCCCTCACAGCTGTCCCTTCCCATGCTGGGCCCTGAACGGAGGCATCTGGTTCTCATTCTCCTCTTGATGCATTGGTTTTCACTTTCACCTCGATCTGTTTGCGTATATATTATTCCTGTTTGAAACCCGGAGCTTCTAACCGGTTCTGCACCCCCCTCACAGTAAAAGTAGCATCCAAAGGAAATCTGAGGAGAGTTGGACAGGTTGAGAAGAGCCTGTGTATAATTTAAACCTTAACCAGAGCAAAATTTCTAGACCCGCAGAGATGTGTGCATGTGAGACCCCCTTTGAAGGAGGTATTTCTAAACTCTATTGGTGGAATTTTTTTGTGGGAATCTCTTGATCACTGAAATGGTATTCAAATTTACTTGTGGCCATATGAATTCTTCTGGGGAGATACTGAAGGTTTTTGTGACATTCTCATGGTAACTTGTGGCCCTAAAGGGGTTACAGTTGACCACTGTGGAGCCTCCCATGTGGTTACTATGCCAATTTCATTATTACTTTGAGGACACCAAAACTTGAAGCATTACATGCTTGTCTAAGTCACTGAGTTGCAAGAACAACTGTGACCCCCAAACAGGCTGAGAACCACTGTGCCCTCCATCCTTCAGGTAGGCAGTGGGTCTCCATGTTTCCTAGAAACACTCATCACCTGTTGGATCTTGCAAGGCATGTGGAAGAGGTTGGCCAAGCCTCTTGAATTTTCTCCAAATGCCAGGAGTAGAAGGGCTGCTGGGCACACACATCCTCACCCTGGGTGGCACCCAGAGGCCCCTAGGGAGCTGGTAGCAAGCTCAGTGTCTTGATCATTCTGGGGCACCAGCATGTTTTTAAAGCTGTTTAAGTGTTCCAGTGTGTAGTAAGTCGGATCACCAGTGACCAGCGGCATCTAGCATGAGAAGAGAGACTGAGTACACAGTGGGAGAGCTGGGTTCTGGCTCTAGCTGTGCTCGAGGCACCACACCACCTTCACAGCTGTCCTGGACCAGATGCCTCGCCAAGACTGGCCTTGCCTCTTTTCTGCTACTCAAAGCCCAGCCCCCCGGGAGACCACCAGCTGGAAGGCCCTCTCCTTGTCCTGTTCCCTCAGTGTAACACTGTGCTTCGCTGAGCTCTAGCTTGTTGTGTGTAAATCTCAAGGCCCCTTCCTAGAAGTCATCTCTCAATCTTCATGTTCCCTTCAAAGCCTAGTCCGCTGTAGTTATTCAATGAATGTTTCCAAGTGGATGAATAATGAAGGCCTTGAGGGTATCACAAGTTCCTAAGCTAACACCACTTTCATTTTTTAAGTTAGTCTTCCCACTGAAATTCTGCCACTCTTTGAGTCTTGAAAGCTAATTTCCAAGCCAGGAATCTTGGCACATGCCTCTAATTACAGTACACTGGAAGACTGAAGCCAAAATCCAGTTCAGATAACCTATAGACTTATTGTGATACTGTCTTAAAGTAAAAAGTAAAAGCAGAAAAGGACCCAGGATGTGGCTCTGTGAAAAGGTCCTGGGTTCAATGAATGCTGGTTCATCAACTCTTTTGTTTGTGAACAATTTGATTTGAAAACAGGAGCATTTGACAACATCTTGTTTTTGTTTGCTAACTTTTTGGCAGATGAGGAATACGAATATAGCCACATGCCCCGAAATGATGGAATGAATTAAGGTTTTTTATTTTTTGTACTGGGAATCAAACTCAGGGCCTTATGCTTGCCAGGCAGGTGCTATGCCACTCAGATATATTCCTGGCATTAAATGCGTTCTTTTTATTTTTAACGTGGTGCTGGGGATTGAACCTAGAGTCTCAGTATGTACTAGGCAAACGCTCTCTACCACTAAGCTACATCTTCAGCCCATGACTTAAGTTCTTAAATTGAGGCACGAATTTAATCACCAAAAAATGTTTAAAAAAAATTTTTCTAGCATAGCTGATGGGCCAGGCTATTTTTTGAGGTTCTTTCTGTCCTCCTTTTAAATATTTTTTTATTACTTTTAATAAGAAATAACAATATGATAGTTTCAAAATATGTTAGTAGCACATTTGCAATAATTGACACATATTGTTGTCCTCATAGTAGTTATACAGAGCACAGGGTGTAGACATGATAGATTTTCTAATTGATATTGGTAAGGAAAGAAAAAAAGAAAAAATTTCTTCTCTTTGAACTGAGAGGAAGTAGTTGTATACATAGTCCAATGTTCCATAATTGCACTGGGTTACCGGTGAAACTGGCAATGTTGGAGGCTGTTGATTTAAGCCTCTTACAGCTCATCATATCCATTCTCCTAAGGAAGGAGAAATAATATTTATTTAATTCTAACCTGTAAACAATGTCATCTATGAACTGCTGGCTAAAGACAATTTAAGAAATCTGCTTTCTCTGGAAGGGCACCACCATTCTTTAATACTTCAGCTGCTATTCAGGCTGTCCCCTTCCAGCCTGGGCATGCGTTGCTGATTCTTTGTGCCTCTGTTTCTTGCAGTGCAATCTCTCTTCAGTGTTCTCAAAAGGTTGTGTGGAAGTCCACACTTATTTCCCATTCATGAATCAAACAACATTTGGGGACAAGGTGAAAGCAGGCAGGGAAAAGATGATATTCATGTAGATATAAGTTTATCCTTTGCCTTGTTTGGTGATTCTGATGCCAGAACAGAATGTACCACAAAGACCTCCATCCACCTCTCAAGACCAGTTTGGAGCAGAGTTGTGCTGGGTACTGGATCATCTCCTCATGGCAGTCTTCCTGAAAGAGGGCCACACTGTAGGTTCACTGTCCCACTCTCTCTTCCTTTTATCTTTGAAACTGCACTTCAAGCCTTACAAACAGTGGGATTAATTCTGGGAAATAAAAGCCACAATATTGAGCACCTTCCTTCACCTAAATGAGCCACATTACTCATCCACATTTTGGTTACTAATGACTGAGGAGCCAGAAGCCCCTCATGTGGGTACACAAACATCTCTGAGTGGATGGGGCTCATTCCAGATCCACCAGCACAGCCACTAGGCCAAGGGCATCGGAAGGGTCTGTCCATGAGTGCTGCTGGCCAACAGGGCTGCGCAGGAGCCTTTCTTGTCTTCCTTAGTGTCCTTGGGTTTTCAATCCTGTTCACTCACAAGGGAAGACTCACCTGTCCACTGTGAGGAGAAGAGATTGCAAGTCACTCCCACCTCTTTGAAAACCAGAACCACAGAGGGTGAAGCCCAAGGAAGAACAGAGGCCAGCATCACTGCTTTTCTGCCTCTAGTTGCTATGTGACTAAAAATTGACTAGGCTACCATCTTCAGTAGAGGGGGTCATGATACCCACTCTACCAGCATCATCAGAGCTTATAAAGTACACGTGGTAGCTTTATTGAGGATGCATTTTTTTTTTTTTTTGTCTTTTTGAGACAGGGTTTCACTACACAGTTGAGGCTGGCCTTGAGCTCACTTTTGTAGCCCAGACTGGTCTCGAACTCGCACCAATCTTCCTGCCTCAGCCTCCCGAGTGCTGGGATTGCAGGTGTGAGCCACCATGCCCGGCTTCCGAGGATGCATGTTTTGATTTAGCTCTAGCATGTCTCCAAGGCCTGTGTTCAGAGGCGGGTTTCTGGATGGTGGGGGCCAATACTCATTCATGGATTCTGATGGGTTTGGGAAACAAATGTGCTATTAGGAGAAGGGCCTGGTTGGAAGAGACCCAGTGAAGAGAAGGTCACCCCTGTGGGACCCACAAGGCTGTGCCTTCCTCCACAAATCCTCCCTGCTCTCTCTGCTTCTTGCTATTAGGAGTGGAACAACTATCCTCAGCAGGCCCCCTCCGCCATGAAATTCAGCTGTGAGGCTGGTTGACTCTGCAATTAACTCACCAGATCTGTGAGCCAGATAAACCTCTCCTCCTTCAGGTTGTGTGTCAGGATGGGTGTCCCAGTCACGAGAAAGTACCTGAGACAGCATGCTCCAGTTTTCCTACTCCATCTCTCTCCTTCTCACCTCCTTCCCATCGTTTCCCCCCCCCATACAGAATAATTTCTCACCACACTTTTGCATGAATAAATATAGGGAAGGACCCTACAGAATCTCACTAACTCGGCTTATGTCTGTGTCTCCTAACCTAAGGCAGTGGTTCTCAACCTTTCTAATGCCGTGACCCTGCAATACAGTTCCTCATGTTGCGGTGACCCCAAACCAAAAAATAATTTTGGTGACTACTTCAAAACTGTAATTTTGCTACAGTTATGATTCAGAATGGCTTTAGGCGACCCCTGTGTTTTGGTTGTTTGACCCCCGCCAGGGTCGTGATCCACAGTTTGAGAACCGCTGTGGGCTTTGGACAAGGAAAGAGAGGGATCTTAGTCATCACCATGGCTGCAAAGCCTACCGTAGGCCTGGTAGATGAGTAGCTCTCAGTTGTAAAATTAGAGACTGCAGGCCAGGTGTGACATGACCACACTGAGGCCCCAAAGCTCTGACTTGTCCTCTTGTTCTAGATTTGTTTATTCTGGAAATCCTGTTGGGTGTTCACTGCACCTCAGTTCATTCTGTCTGTGGGCCTTGTCCCTTCTATGATCTGCGAGGGCCCCAGGGACAGGGTACTAGGTTCTGTCTTGGCAGTTCTGGTCTGCAGAGAGATACCGCCAGCTTGAAGAATGGAACTAAGGGGACATGGATCTGACTGAATGTTGGGCTGTTGCATACTTTAAAAGAAGACATTGTGTTATTATTATTATAGAAGTAATAAAAGTTCACATTAGAAAATTTGTAAATCATAAGATAGTAAAAAGAGAAATATTTTAAAAGCCTCTATTTTAATCCTAGTACTCAACAATTATTCAGCTTTAGAAAATTGTAATTTTACTTGAATTTTGAAAAGAGGAAATGGAAGAAATTACTTCATTTCTGAAAAAATACCCTTTTAACATAAGAGATATTGATTATTAAATGAGTTCTTGTTTGCTGAGATGATAAATACCAAAGAGTTGCTATCCATGTGTTTCATTATGTATTTCTTGTAAGTGTGACTTTAATTTTCTAGCTAGTTAAACTTGAAGAAAACACTATTGACATCAGCCAAACAAGTTAGGCACACTTAATTTTTCTCTTATGAAATAAATACAAATATTGTGCTTATGCTAATTTTTATGATGATTCTTCAGCAAAGATTAATAGAGAAAAACCCATTCAGGAGAAAAGTAAGTGGCAAAGCACTTAGAAGACAGATGAGCAGGTTCAGATGAGGAAGCTGGGAAATAATGGCGGGTTTTGGTTATGTCAATGTAGTTGTGTGAGAGAATTCCTTGGTTCTGCTTTTCTGAGTTACCTAAACAGTTTTACATAGCCTCTTTTTCTTCTCTTCTCTTCTCTTCTCTTCTCTTCTCTTCTCTTCTCTTCTCTTCTCTTCTCTTCTCTTCTCTTCTCTTCTCTTCTCTTCTCTTCTCTTCTCTTCTCTTCTCTTTTCTTCTTCCAAGTTAAGCATTTATATAGTAAAAGGAATAATGCATCTAAGGAGAGTCACCCAGAGAAAAACATTCTCTCAGGCTTTCACAGAAAGCAAAATGGCCAAGCAATGGCCGTGACTCGTCCCGAAGGCTGACACTAACAACAGTTCTACAAAGTACTGCCTATGGTCCCAAACTTAATCCTGAGGGGATTTGACCCTGGAAGATACAAAAAAAGAGAATGTTTTGTTATATAGGTCTTGCTTCAACTTGCCCTTGACCACCCAGCAAGAAAAAAAAAAATGCTTAATTACAATGCATGAAACGCAGAGCTAGGTTGGTGAGATGAGCTTTAGGAGGCTTAGATTCAATAGCCTCCAACATCACAAGCTTCAGTGGTGGCCCACTGCAATTGCAGAACATTTGACTGTGTATATATCTGCTTCCTCTTAGTCCAAAGAGAAGTATATTCTTCTCCTTTTTTTTTTTTTTTTCTAAGCAACATCAATAGGGAGGTGGGTCATGCCCACACACTGTACTCTGTAGAACGATTGTGAGGACAATATGCAATATGTCAACTTTCAAAGAAAAGAAAG
>PVJA010012561.1:0-51760 GCA_004027025.1 Myocastor coypus | reverse complement strand
TTTTAGTACTGATGGGATTATGGGTCGAAGTACTTCTGGGATTATGGGTGTAGCCTAAAGCGGAGAGCCTGAATGTAATATAAAGAGAGACAGAGAGAGAGACTTGAGCTGTTGCTGTTACTCTCTGCTGCCCTGTTTGGTTGGCTACTTCTGCCACCATTTTGTTGCTGTTCCACCGCCATGAACTGGATGTTCTCCGCTCTGTTCCACTCAGCCTTGGGCCAGCCAAATATGGACTGAAATCTCCACAAACTGTGAGCTAAATAAACCTTTCCTTCCTTCATCTTGAGTGTCTGGTATTTGTCCCAGCAATGAGTAAAAAGTAACTAAGACACTAAGAAAAACTGAGCATTGCCTAAATGTCTATGAACCAATTTGGTTGGGGACATACAAGGTTACCTGAAAAGTTTCTCCACAGGGAGAGTTTACCTGCTGAAATATGAAGAAAAAGTCTCTCTTTGGTCTTTTCAGCACTAATATTTTCTAACACCTGGCTAAGTGTCAGGCAAAAATTCAGATATCTTTCTTCAAAGCCACGGCACTCTCAACCAATCTTGCAGAACCTAGGTAGTCCTAGTGACCGTTGCTAAGGTTCTCCCATTATGGTTGGCAATGCAGCTGCGCATGCGCACCAAGTAACTAGAGCCTCTCATCACAAAATATGCAGTAGTCTCAATTTAAAGGAAGAGAGGTTTGCCTTCAGTTATGGTTTCAGTCCAAGGTTAGCTGGCTTCAGGGAAGGAACAACATGCAAAGGGGCTTGGTAGAGGAAGAGATGAACAATCCACGACAACTAGGAAGCAGAGAGAAAAGGAAGGAGCGGGAACAGGAAATGCCCCCAGGCCATGCCCCCAGTGACCACCTCCATCCAGGCCCCACCTCCTAACAGCACACTGAGCTACTGACCTCATCAACAGCCAAATCCATAGAAGGATACAGCTGCCCCTTGACATAATAGCTGTCCACACACAAAACTTAGAGGAACATTTTAGATCTAAATCATAACAGATACACTCCTCCAAGGCCAGCAGGCTCTCCAGTCAATTTCCCAGAAATGAAATGTTCCAAGTGACCATGGTTCTCCCGTCATTGCTGCCAGTGCAGCTACGTAGCCCTGTTGACAATGGGCTAGAGACTCACCCTACCCACAAGCCAGCGGAACATGTGCCCTTGAGTTCCCATCAGAAGGGGCTTCTGACAAGGTCATTTACATAAGTGGTCAAAGTCATGTATACGAACCAGTCTAAGCTGATTGAATAAGCCTCTGTGCTCCAACCCCGTTTGTTTACCATACCCTACTTTCTGCTTCTTTGCTCACTTTTTTTTAATATTTATTTAACATAATGTGTCATAATCATTGTCTAAAATACCTCCAGAACTCAGCATAACTAAGCTAAAACTGACAATCTTCTTCCATTCTGACACATCCTGACGTCCTTGTCAGCAACAACATCTATCCAGTTCCTCCAGTCAGTGTTCCTCAGTCATGATTCTTCTCCTTCTTCTCCTCCTTCTCCTTCTCCTTCTCCTTCTCCTTCTCCTTCTTCTTCTTCTTCTTCTTCTTCTTCTTCTTCTTCTTCTTCTTCCTCCTCCTCCTCCTCCTCCTCCTCCTCCCCTTCTTCTTCTTCTTCTTCTTCTTCTTCTTCTTTTCCTCTTCTTCTTCTTCTTCTTCTTCTCCTCCTCCTCCTCGTCCTTCCTCCTCCTCTTCCTCCTCCTCCACCTCCTCCTTCCTCCTCCTCTTCCTCCTCCTCCACCTCCCCTTCACCCTCCCCTTCTCCTTCCCCTCCTGCTCCCTCCTTCTTTTCTCTCCTTTTTCCTTCTCTTGTTCTCCTTCCTTCCCTCCCTCTTTGCCTATCTTCCTCTCCCTACCATACCCATAGCCTATCACTGATCTTATTTTATCCACCAAACAATTCTTTAATTTTTCAAATGTAAAAAAGTACATCAACCTTTCTCTATTTCCACCAAACCACACTAATCAAAACCGCTTTCATCTCTTACCTGGACAACTACAACTACAGTCTTTCTAACTCTGGTCTATGCTAATCTTTAGATGCAGAATCTTTTGAAAACACAAACGATTAAATGATTCTTCTTTTCCTATCAGCATACCTAAAAGGTAAAATCAGCTGCTTGATAAATGTCAGGCAGTAGGAAAACAATCTAAGTTTAGCTGCTGTAATTGACATCATTGATGGGTACAACCTATAGTCTATAAAACAAGGATTTAAGATTATCAAAGAACACTAAGCTTTCAAGGGAGAAATGCTTGCCTCCTCTATTTTGCTAAAATATTTCCCATTAACTTTTCAACTAAAAGCCAGGGAAATTTCATTAATTATAAAGGCAATGAGGAAATCCCACATCAAACATGTGGAACAGAAGATGAGAACTTTATGATGCGCACATGCAGGTGTGTGTGTGCATGTGTGTGTGTGTGTGTGTGTGTGTGTGTGTGTGTGTGTGTGTCTGTGTTGCCTGTACAAACCCTAGCATAAGAGTGTTTAAAATGGGGTCCTCTACTTGCTATACCAACAGTACACTGCAGAAGGCTCCTACAGCCACTTATATATCATGTGACCATTCATGTCCCTTAAATAGCTCAGGGATGAGTCCCTCATATAAGCTGAGTCAATCAAATTCTATACTCTGAGACCCATACTTGAAACCAACAAAATCAGTCTGCCTGCATAATTAATGTGATGTGTGAGTGTGGTCAGCAGCTATTTTTTGCACTGTACCTGAAGAAGTGGCAGAAAAGTCCTGTCTGTCAAGAAAAGTGAAGTAAACACATAAAGGAAAAGCAGCACAGTATGGTTAGCTGCAGGTTGGTTTCCAGCTTTCCGTTTCAACCTTTTCAAGCCTGTGGATTGCTGCAGAGCTGTCCCTCAAATACATGCCCTTTGGAATAAATGGAATGAAGGAGATATTTGCAACTGGAGCAATGCTAATAAATGTTTCCATCTTGTCTGCCCAAATTCCACTCTCAGTGAGTCTTCCTGACCACTTTATTTAAAATTACTCACATCCTTTTTACCCTTCTCTTTTTACGATTTTCTCTAGCACTTATTTTTTAATATACATTAATATTAGGATATATATGTACAATAGATAAACTTCTAAATTTTGTTTCTGCTTGTTCATATCAGAACATAAGCTCCACAGGACAAAACTTTGTAAAAACTCCCTGCACAGAAAAATAAACCATAAGTAAAAGTACACTGTAAGTTCAAAAAAAAAAAAAAAATTTAAAAGCCATCAGAGAAAATGTTTACAATCCACATAACTCACATGAGCTAAAAGCAAGAGTTCATAAAGAACTATTACAAATTATAAGGATAAAACATGGAACTCAAGAGAAAACAAATGGCAATTCACGGGAGAAAGCACGAATGGCCCGTGGATACATGAAAAGGCACTCAGCTTCACCTGCAGTCAAGGAAATAAAAAAGAAAGCAAGGTAGTATTTCTGCCTATCATTTGAGGAAACAGGTAAAGGTCAACTTGTTTTCATTCAGCTATTCAATTAGTTCAAGAAACATTATTGAACAAGTAGTATGTGCCAAGCGTGGACACTTAGACATACAGTAGTGATGAAAACATACAAAAATCCCTGTTGTCTCAGAAGAACTACAGATGGCCAATAAGTACAGGAAAAAAAAATGTTTAGCATCTTTGTCCAGTAAAAAAATACAATCGAAACCATACTGGAATTCCATCTTACTCTGGAAAACATTGCTGTGATCACAGACTAAAAAACCAAAAAATGCTGGCAAGGTTGTGGGAGATAAAAGCATCCTTCTACACTAGTGGGAATGTGAACTAGTATAACCACTATGGAAAACAGTATGGAGATAACTTTAAAGTCTAAAAATACAAATTCCATTTGACTCAGCTGTACATCTTCTGGATATTTTTCCAAAAGATTTAAAGATATCATATTATAATGATACATGCATACTGATCTTTATAGCCTCACAGTTCTCAACAGATGTCTTGGAAATGGCATATATATCAAATATAGCAACAGAAGAATGAATAAAGAAAACTACATATCACACGCATATAGTACTATAGTAGGAGATGATACAAGGAAATAGTAAAGAAAGAAGGTTGCATAGAACCTTGTTGGTCACAGTGAAAACTGAAGACTTGTCTTTAGGAAGTAGAACATTTTTCATTTTGTTCACCAATATATCCACAATATATAAGACAAAGTCTGGTATATAGTTGTCACTCAAATAAACAGTTGTAAAAAATAAGTAATAAACATCATGCAAGGGCCAGGAAGATAGCTCAGTAGAATAAGGGCCTGCCTGGCAAGTGCAAGTTCAATCCTCACTACCACAAAAACAAAAGTCCAAACTTCATGCAGTCACAAACATCCTGTCTATAAAACACTACTGATGATACCATAAATTACTTGGGTTTTGAAAATACAGATTACAAAAACAGCATCAAAGGGAATATCACAAATTGTTAGTGCATTTGGTTTATTCGTACATTTAGATCTCTCTTTTTTTCTGTTGTAATGGGATTTTAAAAAACAGAGCCATGACATTTGAAAGACATTAAATAAATGACTAAATTGGATGACTAAGAGGAAAAGAATAAAAGAGGGAGGCAGGAAGAGCAGAGGTTAATTCAGGCCCAGGACCCACCCTCCAACCACCATCACACACACACACACACACACACACACACACACACACACACACACACCTTTCTGGCCCCTTTGCCCCTCCCAGCGACAAAGAAGTCCCTGGCTATGAATGAGGAAGCTTCACTCAGATCTACAAAGGTGATTAGCATAGGGCTGCTTTTTGATTCCTGTAATTGTGCACAATCAGGAAGAGAAATAGAAGTTAGCTCTTTTGGAGAACAGAAATAACTCAGCCATTAGCCTACATGCATGTAGAGAGGGCTCCCAGAGGAATATCCAAATATTGCTAAGAGATGGAACTCACATGAGCAGAGCAGAAAAGCCACTTTCCTGGAAGGAATGTGATCAGCAGACCAGAAAGACCTCTTGCTTGGTTCTCTGGAGACTGAACATTAACCCTTTTACATGAAATCTGGATAATAGAGGCCAAATCTCATCTGTACCATCACTAGCTATGAGGCGCTGGGTAAATCATACTTTTGCACTGATCCTTTTCTACAAAATGAGAACAGTGACAGTACCAAACTCAGGAAATTATTATGGAAGGTTAAGTGGAAAAAATGCCCAATAACAACTGCTGACATTGTTATTTACAAGCAGACCTTTCCCTCTGCCTAGGTACTATCCCTGCCCCCTTCTAGGGCTCATTAATTTGTACTCCAAGATTCAGTGCCTACATCACTTCTTCCAGGGTGCCTTCATTGCCTGCTGCTGGCTACTTTGGGTTTCCTGAGTGTGCTCCAATCACACACTACTCAAGTGTACATTGGATTCATTGGATGTGAGTAACTAAGACTGCCTCCAGCTAACCTAAAAAAGAAAGGAAACTTATTGGCAGGATGTCAGGACATAAGAACTCAAGGTGAGGTTGAAGAAAGGGCGTTGGCAGTTAGCTGAGGAACCCCAGGGAGCTAGAAAGTAGAATCTGAGCATGACACCATAGCTGGAAGGAAACACAGCCTCAAACACCCTTGGGCCCATTTCCCTCTGCCCAGCATCCAATTACAGAGATGAGAAGGGAGACCGGCCTTGGTAGGACATAGGCCCACCCTTATGGTTCATATCTAAAACATCTCCCAAGAGCCTCATGAGAGAGGTTTTTGTAAGATGACTGGATCATGAGTACTCTAATTTCATTAGCAGATAAGTTTATTCATGAGCTTACAGTTAGGACATTACTGGTGAGACAGGCAGCTAGCAAAGCCCAGAAGGATAACTCTACCTTCACAAGCCTACTGGGAAGGAGCTGCAGGACAGGCAGCTAGCGGAGTGAAGCAGGCCTACTCCACCTCTGGAGGCCTACCTGGAAGGAGCTGTGAGGTGGGCAACTAGCAGGAACCAGCAGTCCACTTGGACAGGGCTAAGCTGGAAGGAGCTGAACACAACAACCAGATCCAAGCCAGTTCCTGCCAGTAGAGTTTGACTTGAGTAGATCTAGACCAGATGAGGTAAGACTGGGCCAACCTGAGCCCAGAGTAAGGCCCAGAGCTATAGGAGCATCCTTGTGGCAGAGAGGTGGCAGCAGGTAACTGGGATGAACTAGTCTTCCTGGAAAACCCCAGGTGTATGAAGAGGAGGTGCCCAGACAGAACCCAGGAGAACAAATTTAATACAAATTATCAGTTTATGATCTGCTTTATAATATAGCTATTGTTGTTTGCTCATATGGTCTAAAGTATAAGCCCATTAGTTACAAATGTTTGTCAGTTTCAAAATTTCACTAATGGTTATCAGTATTGCTAATTACACTATTGTAAATAGGAAACCATATATGCCTAAACTATATATTCTGCCTTGGGTAATAATATCAGGAGATGGTTGAATAACCTCACCAAAGGCCTACACTGACAAAGGACCAAGCCAGATGGAAATGAATATATCACTTGCAATCAATGGAGAAGGCAAAAATCTTGGAACACATAAAAAACAAGAATCTCTGACATAAGAAAGACACCTAAAAAAAGAGTCTTTACAAAGAAACTCTGACTACACTGATACAGTTACCTACTATCAAACTTTCACAAAAATTATGTCACAGATATCAAAGTAAGAATTCTCTCTGAAATAGAAAATGATTTAAAAAAATAAAAGAAGAAGAAGGAGCAAAATGCAATTTGGGCCCTGTGCCAACCCCAGAAAGAACCCAGAAGACTTCATCATAGAAAAAATTAGAAGTCACACACTTGAAATCTTGGAAATAATAGCAATTGAAGTAGAGAAACAACTGTGAAAGACTACAGAAGAAATCAGATCAGAGATAATTTCACTGGGCCCGGCAGGATGGCTCAGTGGTCTAAAGCGCCAGCTTAGGAAAGCTTAGGCGGCTGCGGGGACCACAGTTTGATCCCTGGCACCACATGCTGTGCCAGCCCTGCCCTCAGGGCAGGCTGAGCCAGCCATAAAAATAAATAAACAAACAAAAGTTCTGCAACAAGAAAAAAAAAAAAAAAGAAATAATTTCACAGGTTTAAAAAAAGAAATCATAACTATAATAAAATAATTCAGCATTTCTAAAGAAAACGCTGATAAAAAATAGAGAATAAAAAATGATGGAAACTTTGAATGAGCAATATAGGGAAGAAGTAGAATGCATGAAGCAGACTCAAAAGATATACAAAAGGGCTGGCTAGATAGCTCAGCAGACTAAAGTGTCTGCTTAGGCAAGCACTTGGGGACCAAGGTTCCATTGCCATGCTTTGCCAGCCCCACCCCTGGGGTAGGCTGAGACAGTGATTTAGACTGAGCATGGTGGCATATTTCAGTAATCCCAGTGATTAAGAGGCTGAAAACATGAGGATCACTATGAGGCTGATCTGTGCAGTGAGACCCTGTACACCCTGCACTGAATACATAAAAATTTTAAAAAGTAGATAAAGTGTTATACAAGATATTAAAACCTCCATTAAAAGTTAGCAAAACCAAGTGAATGAAAATAAAGATAGACTTTCAGACCTTGAAGACACCATTTCAGCTAGTGAAAAGGTAAGGAGAGGTCTCTTAAAAAAAAAAACTAGGATACAGGAAATAATAATTTGATAGATGCAAAATGATGCAAAGATGAACAACATAAGGCTAGTAAATACTGGTGAGAAAGAATGAGATAACACAACTAACATAAAAAGAATATGGGCAGAAATAATTGCATAAAAATTTCCAAACATGGGAAAATAATCTGACATTCATGTAAGCAAGGCATATTGAACTGCAAATAATATCAACCCAATTAAAACTACACCCAGATACATAATCATCAAGATCCCAGAAACTCAGCACAAAAACAACATTTTAAAAGCCACTAGAAAAAAGACAAAGATCACATTTAAAGGAAAAAATCAGAATAACAGCAGATTTCTCCTCACAAATCATCAGTGAAGAAGCACAGAGTGAAGCGCTTCAAGTCCTACAAGAAAACAAATTCCAACCTAGACTGATATGCCCTGCAAAATTCTCTTTCCAATTTAACTGGAAAGTACGGTACTTCATGACAAAGAACAACTAAAGAAATTTATAATGTCAAAACCAACCATGCACAGAATACTAACAGATATTCTAGAAAGGGGTCAAAATGTTCACAATTCCAAGAATGACAACACATCAAACATGACAAATTATTAAACACAGGGAAAAAGTAAGGAACCAACAATAGGAAAATAGCATGACCAACATAAGTCAATGCTTATCAATGACAACCACCAATGTAAATAGCCTCAATTCACCAATTAAAAGAAATAGACTGGAAGAGTGGTTTAAGAAACATAATCCACTAATACACTGTATACAAGAAGTGTATTTAACTCATAAAGAAATTCATGGGCTGAAAGTCAAAGGATGGAAAACAATATCATTTGCTCCAGGGCCTCAGAAAGAAAAGCAGGAGTAGCTATTGTGTTCACAGGCTAACTAAAGTTCTAACCAAGAATGATCAAATAAGATAAAGAAAGTCACTATATACTGTTTAGGGGAAAAGTTCAAGAGGAAGAGATAACAGTCATAAATATGTATCATCGCCAGGAGTGGTGGCACACGCCTGTAATCCCAGCATTCAAGAGGTTTAGGCAGGAGGATCAGTGCAAATTCGAGACCTGGGCTACAAAAGGGAGCTCAAAGTCAGCCTGAACTGCATAGTGAGACCCTGTCTCAAAAAGACAAAAATAAATAAATAAATAAATAAATAAATATGTATCACCAAGTATGGAAATTAAATAATACCCTCCTCTTCAACCAATGGGTTATGAATGAAATCAAAGAAGAAATTAAACAATATCAAAAATCCATTGAAAATTCAAACACTACTTACTGGAAAGATCCAACCAAAAAAGAGAATTACAGGCCAGTCTCCCACATGAACATAGATACAAAAATCCTCAATAAAATGCCAGCAAATAGAAACAGCAAATCATCCAGAAGATTATGTATATCAACCAGGTAGAATTTATCCCAGGGATGCAAGGATGATTCAATATATGCAAATCTACAAATGTAATACAGCCAAAACCAAAAGTCACATCATCATCATCATCTCAACAGATGTATAAAAGACTTTTGAAAAAGCATAACACTCATTCATGATCGAAGCCCTAAAGAAAATTGGACATGGCCTATGCCTCAACCTGCTAAAAGCCATCTAAGAAAAACCAACCACCAACATAATTCTAAATGGAAAAAATATGAAAGCTTTTACTCTCAAATCAGGTACAAGACAAGGACGTCTTCTATCACCACTCTATTCAATGTACTTGTAAAGACATTAGCTAGAGCTATTAGACAAATGGGAGAAATAAAATGAATAAGAATAGATAAAGAAGTTAAACTATCATTATTTGCAGATGACATGATACTGTACTTGGAAGACCCAAAAAACTCCACCAATAAGCTACCAGAATTAATAAACAAATTCAGTAGCATAGCAGGATACAAAGTCAATACCCCAAAATAAATAGCATTCCTTTATGCAGATAACAAACACACTGAAAGAAAAATTAGAGAAACAATTCCCTTTGCAATAGAATTCAAAAAACCTGAAATATTTAGGAATTAACCTAACAAAGGGAGCAAAAGATCTATACAATGAAAATTACAACCCCATAAAAAAAAGAGAGAGTGAGAGAGATCGCAGAGGATTTCAGAAAACTGGAAGATATTCCTTGCTTTTGGATGGGAAAAACCAACATTGTAAAAATGGCCATACTCCCAAAATTATTATACAGATTTAATGCAATTCCTATCAATATACAACCAGCATACATGATAGCTCTAGAGAAATCATTCCTATAATTAATTTGGAACCGGAAGAAAACCTAGGATAGCAAAAGCAATCCTGGGCAATAGAGGCAAAGCAGGAGGCATTACAATCCTTGACTTGAAATTATACTACAAAGCTTCCATGACAGAATCAGCATGGTACTAAAGAAAAGAAAAACAGACCTAAAGATTGATAGAACAGAGTAGATGATGCAAGCACAACTGCAAAAATATTCAACTGTCTTATCTTTGACAAAGGAGCTAAACATGATTTATTAGAAGATAGCCTCTTTAACAAATAATGCTGAAAAAACTGGTTCTCCACATGCTGAAAAATAAAACTAGAGCTAGGTCTATCGTTGTGCACTAAACTCAAGGCAAAACAGATTAAAGATCTAACCTTTAAAACAGAAACACTAAATCTCTTGGAAGAGAAAGTACATGGAAATCTTGGAGACATAGAAGTAGGCAGTCAGTTCATGAACAAAAACTAGACCTCACAGGAACTACTCCAAAGTATTGGGATCTTATCTTATGGAGAAGATAACTGGGATCTCCTCTTACTGAGAAGTTTCTTCATGTCAAAAGAAATCACAGACAGAGTGCAACAACCCACAAATTTGGAAAAACTCATTACCAACAATCACTCAGACAAAGGACTTCTATCTAAATTATATAAAAGAACTAAAAAAATTGTCCCACAAAATTGGGTTTTTAAGACCCAATCCAAAAGTGGACGTGTGAGATAAATACATACTTCTCAGAGTAAGAAATACAAGTAGCAAATAAATACATAAAAAAAAGTTCAACATCATAGACCATTTGAGAAACTCAAATTAAAACAACTTTGAGTTACCATCTCACTCAAGAAAGAATGGCTACCATAAAGAAATCAGCTAATAACAACTGCTGGAAAAGTGGTGAGGAAGATGAACCTTCTCTACCGCTAGTGGGAATGTGGACTGAAACAACTGCTATGGAGATCCGGGTGGAGACTCCTCAGAAAACTAGGACTGGAAATCCCATTCAATCCAGTTATTTCCCTTCTGAGTATTTTCACAAAAGAATTTAAAACATCATACCATAGTAATATATGTGCACCCATGTTTATAACAGCGTAACTTTTCAGAGCCAAATCCTGGAAACAACCAAAATGCCCATCACTTGAGAAATAGAGAGAAAAAAATGTGATATTCTGAGATAACAAAGTACTAAAAAAAAGACAAACTCAAAGCCTTTATAGGTAAGTGGATGCAACTAGAAGCTATATTCACAAGTGAAAAAAATCCGACCCACATGTGTGAATATTATATTGTCTCCCTAGTGTAAGAACCTGAAAGGATAAATAAAACCTGACATGTAGAATAGATATAGTAAAATGGAAATAAACTGAATTTAAGGTTTGAATAATGAAGATGAGAGAAAGGAGAAAAGATCAATAAAGGAAGGAGAGAAAAGCATGCAGGTTTATATATAAGATGGCTGAGATGACTGTACTAATAATTTTCATCAGTTCTTGAAAATAGCAGTTAATGTTTAGAACTCTCACTTTGACAATCTCTGTCTGCTGATATCTGTGATCTCAGCAACTATATCGAGGACAGCGATGTGTAATACAAAATCCATGGTTGAATAACTCTCATCCTGGTCTTCTAAATGTGTACCATTTCTAATATCTTACCAATCATTATACTCTCTTTAAAATAAATATTTTTAAAAGAAAAGGAAAGAAATTAAGATTTCTTGAAAGCAAGTGTTAATATTCAAGTATTTGTCCAATCTTGCATAACTATATCTGATCATTTAAGCACCAAATTTGATGGTAAAAAGAGATAATATAATAGCCATTGTTAATAGCTATTTCTGTTTTAAAAATCTGTAACATATGTATTGCTATATGTTACCCTATTTCTGTCTTTTTTTCCTATTTGTTTTTGTTTGTTTTTACTCTTCAAAATAAAAATAATAATAATAAAATTGAGTTTAAAAATTAGGGCATTACTAAGAGGCTGCAGAAACTTAGGAAGGCAGGCTTGGTTGAATGGAGTTGGTTGCAAGGTACAATCCAAAGGATTGTATCATGGCCCAGGGCCCTATTCAAATCCAATGTGAGTACTCTGAATTGATTACAGATTCATGCATATGATACACACATTCTGGCCTCTAAGTTGCAATCATGATTTGATTTGAATTTTGGAATATTATTTTGAAATATTTAATTTTAATTAATTTTCTGAATATTTTTTAATTATACCTTTTGTTTTATGATTCACACTATGTCTCTGACTTATAATCTACATATAAGACATGGTATGATATTTTCTCCTAGTATTGAAACTTTCAAAGGAAATATATATATATATATATATATATATATACACATACATATGTATACAGAAAGATACATATATATAGGATACAAATACAGCACTTTATCTTAGTTCATTGAGAATAAAAGTGTGTACTAATATTGTTTAGACAAGACACCAGGTCTGCACCTTTTTCTCTGAATAACTACTATAAAGACAACAATATGCATGGTATTAATTGTAACCATCCTACTAACTTGTTTTGAAACAGCTTCATTGTTATTTTGTCTTTTTTTCTCATTAAAATAACTTTTAAAAATAAAAAATAAATCAAGTCACAGAGGAATGTCTTACTCAGCTCTAGCTGCCTAATGAAATGCCATATACTGTGTGATTTAAATAGCAGATGTTTATTTCCCTATGTGTTGGAGATGAAGAAGTCAAAGACCCAGATGCCAATAGACTCTATTCTTGGTAAGATATGAGTTGCAGATGGCTATCTTCTTGCTGAATCTTTCCATGGGGATGGGGTGTGGGTCTCTCCCGCCCCCAATAAAGAAACTAATCTTATTGGGGAGGAATGTGTCCACTTCCACGTCACTCACCTCCAAATGCACCATGGAAGGATCAGAGGGTTTCAGTGCATGGCTTGAGGGGTGACTGAACATAGAAAAAGAGATCTAAATGACAGCTGGAAGGAGGGGGGAAAGCCTGTAGTTTTATTGAAGGCTTAATTTTTTTATTAATGCTAGTTGTACAGGTCTATGAGTTTCATCTTAGCAAATTCCATACGTGTATACAACATGCTTGGATCACTTTCAAGCCCTGCCATGCCTCCTCTCTCCCCCTCCCTTGTTTCCCTTCCTCTTTTCTAATGTTCTCCTTTCTGCTTTTACTCTCTCTTTCTCTCTTTCCATCCTCCCTCTTAGATTAGACATAGGCAAGAAAATATGTGCTACTTGTCTTTGTGAGTCCGCCTTGTTCCACTGAACATAATAATCTCCAGTGGGATGAATTTGCTTACAGCAGACCTCTGATCACAGACCTCTGAATCGCTGAATAGTTGTCCACTTGTACACATCCATTCTCTTCATCCACTCATCCATTGATGGGCACCTAGGCTGGTTTCACAGCTAGCTATCATTAATTGTGCTGCAATAAACACAGGCCTGCAGATATCTCTGAACTATATTGGCCAATTCTTCAGGACTATGCCAATGAGTGGTATATCTGAATCAAAAAGCAGCCTATTTTCAGTATTTTTGAAGAAGCCTCATGCTGGTTTTCACAGTGTTTGCCCTAGTTTACATTCCTAGCAGCAGTATAGGATTCCTTTCTCTCTACATCCTTGTCAGCATTAATGACAGGGGGTGTGATTTTTTTTTTCATTTAAAAAAATTTTTTTTTGTTTTTTTTTGGGGGGGTGGGGGGCAGGTATGGGAATCAAACTCAGGATCTTGTACTTGCCAGGCAGGTACTACAACACTGAACTGTATCCCTGACTGTGTTTGCAGTACATAATGATTATACTGTTTATGGGGAGCTGATGCATGTTGATAAAAGTTGATGCTTATACATCTTAATTTTTTTCAGCTTCTTCCTCCTCTCATCTCTTGGTCTCTTCTCTTGCAAAAGACCCATCTCAATGTTCCTAATTATCTACCACTTTTTTCTCTTTATTTCTATTTTGGGTTTCTCCCATAAGAGAAACCACTTAATATTTAAGCCTATGTGTCCAATTTAGTTCATTGAAAATCATGGTCTCGGAGTGAGATGAAATTGCAGTGTAGTTTTGATTTGCATTTCCCTAATGGCTAAAGATGATAAACATTCTTTCTTGTACTTAGTGACCATTTATGCTTCTTCCTTTCAGAAGAAAGGACTCATTTAGGGGCTGGGAGATAGCTCAATGGCACAAGCACCTGCCCAGTAAACACAAGATTCTGAGTTCATCCCCGGCACAAAAATTTCTTAGACATGGCTTGCTTGTGTTGTTTGTGTGTTAAATTTTTTGAATTCTTTATGAATACTTGATATCAATCTTCTGTTAGAAGAATAAGGGACAAAAATTTTCTCCCATACATTGGTAGGTCTCTTCCCTCAGTCCACTATTTTCTTTGATATCTAGACCTAAATACAAGACCTAAAACTTTGCATCTCGTAGATGAAAACAGGGAAATTACTAAGCTACAAACACAAACAAAGATATCCTGAACAATACTTTACAACAGGAGGACAATCTGGCTCTGACATCAGTCACCAGTGTCATTGACTGCCGGCCTTGATCTGGCTGATCTGGCTGGCTATATGACAGGTCCCTTCCTCTGTCACTGATCCATATGCACCACTCCCCAAAGCTGTGTGCTCAGGTAAAGAGGATGGCCACCCCTGATATGAGAGGACTTTTTTTCTCTGTCAAGTGTATGTGAGTAGCCCTGGCCCCCTGTTAATACCTCCAAACAAGCTGAATAATACCCTAAGGGCATGGAAAATAGTAGCAAGCCTCACCAAATAAAATTAACAGTGGTTTAAATTTGTATAGGTCCTTCTTCCATCTGCTCTCTGTGGCTTTATCTCTAGCTCAGATGGGGCATCAAACCCAAGCCTTGCCTGAGAAGCACTTCCTGAGGTTCCCTTTTATAATTTCAAGTCCTGTGTTCTAGCCCAGATACAGTGTCAAGTGCTTTTTAAAATTAATTCTGTATTGAAGTAGCATTCACTTGATTTAAAATTCATCACTTTAAAGTGTACCACTCAATGGCGTTTAGTGCTTTCACAGTATATCACAACCACCACCTCTAGTCCCAAAATATTTTTATCACCCCCAAAGGAGAGCTACAGCTCGTACCCCCAACTCTTGGCTGCTGTGCTCCGCTGCAGTCGTGTCAGCAGGCACCTGTGCTCTCCAGCTTCTTAGCCCTTCCCACCTGCCAAGGGGCACCAGCCTCTGAGGTTCCCACTGTGATCTGAAAATTCTTCTCCCTATCCAGAAGCTCCTAACAACCACTAACCTGATTTCTGCTTCTGCATATTCACCTGTTCTGATTATTTTGTACACACTTGAATCACACAAAATGCTGCCTTTTGTGTCTATTATCTTTCACTTAGCAAACGGTTTCTAAGATCTGTCCATGTTGTACCATGTGTGAGTGCTTCATGCCCCTTTAAGGGGAATAATATTCTGCTGTATTCATATATCACAATTTTTTAATCACTCCGTTCACCAATAGATATTTGGGTTATTTTCACCCTTTCACCATTGTGAATAATGTTTCCCATGAGTGATTTTGTCTTTCAGTTTTGTGTTTATTTTTCAGTTGAAACAAAATAATAGTGCATCTTTCTGGGGTGCAGTGTGGTGTTGTGGTACATGTATGTGTTGTGTGATGACCACCTCATGCTATCTGGGCTCCCCATAATCTCAATCATGAAGCACTTCCCTGTGAGGAGTACATTCAAAATCTGCTCCTCTCGCTGTTTTGTATTATACCACATAAAGCAGTTCGCTCTCATCCCCTTCCCATGCCACAGCCCGCTGGAGCTGGCTCCTTCTATCCAGCTGTGACTTTTGCAACAACAGGATGGAGCCAGAAATTATAGCACGAAGGAAAACAAGCCAGACTCAAAAGGCGAATACAGCACAACGCTAACATGGGCAGAATCTAAAGAAGCTAGGCTCAGAGAAAGGGAGAGGGAAGAAGGAAAAGAAGGAGAGAGAGAGAGAGAGAGAGAGAGAGAGAGAGAGAGAGAGAGATGAGAAAATGAAAGAAAAGAAAAATAAAAAAGACCCCACTGCTTGCTCGGCCTGGTTCCCCATCTCTGCTTCTCTCCACAAGCCAAGACTCTCAACTCTGCTGCTGTATTCCCCTCAAGCGGAGACTCCTTCAGAAACGAATGCACATACATTAAGAAAGCCATCGTCTGATTTCTATGCACAGGACACTCTGGCCCGCGGCGTGTCGTGCAATTTGCCTTACTTACTGTGCACTTTCGGGAGCATCTGAGCAAATTGGAGCTGGGGGCTGGATCTCTGTTTGTTTTCCTGTAGATAATAATATTCTTCCACCACCTACGTTAATAGATTGAGGCCCGCAGGCATTTATGAGTGGTGTCTTTAATATGGTTTTGGAATATTTGCCCTATAAATTCTTAAGAACAGACGTATAGATTGCCTATTACCAGCATCATGGGCTATTAATAAATCAGAAACAGCTATGTATATTTTTAAAAAATTGAATCCCCCCTCCATTTGTGTTACATCTAAGCAGCAGCTAAAAATTGGTGAGAGATGGAACACCGGGTGTTGGGGTGTGCTTTCTTACATAGAGACTGCCAGAGAAGGCAGTTGACAGCTAGGTCTAAAAATGACAAACAGTCTGGAGCAAGGTAGAAAAGAAAAGTTAGAAGCCTCTACCAGCTGGGCACTGTTGCAGCTTTTCAGTGCCACCATCTATTTCTCAGTGTCCTCAGGCAGTAAGGCTGAATCCACAGTGTCCCGGAGTTTCCCTTGCTATAAATTCCCCTGGTGCTTTTCCACTCAGCTTTCTCGGTGCTCGCTGTGCATTTATGACTCTGCTGCCAGGTGTGGATGGCACCTGGATCACGCCTGGGACCCCAGCTGCTGTGCTCTGATGCAGCCACGTGAGCAGGCACTCAGCTCTTCCACCTCCTTGGTCCCTTCCCACCTCCAGGAGTGGCAGAACCTCCAGCCCCCTGTGAGGCTCCCATTGTAATCTGGTGGTACCCTCCCTATCTAGAAGTTCCTAGGGGATGACATCTGATTTGCATTTGGCCTTCCTGGAAGTTGTGCTTTTACACCACCACCACCATCACCATAGTGCTGCCCCCCAGTTGTAGAACCGAGTGAACCTTGGGTCTGGTGCTGAGCTCTCTACCACTGTGTATGACTGAGCCAGCACCCTGTCCCACAGGATGTCCCTGTAGCCCTGGGACCTGGGGCCCCAGGGTTGCTGCACTCTACATTCTCACACACATAACCCTGTTTGCCAGAGGTGCTAAATCTAGGATGATGAAACTGAAGACAGTTTTTCAAAACTACTCTTCTACCAGCCTCTGGGTCTTGTCACTAGGACTGAGTCACTATTTTATTTTTCCCCCTACTGGAAGATTTACTTTACTTAAATGACACCTTTTGTCACTTGGTGGTTTCTTCTTATTGCACCTCCTTCACCACCACCACCAAGTCATCATGCATACTTGTTATATCTGAATGTGAATCATTCCAACTGGTGACTTTTCCCCAAGAAGGCTCCATTTCAAATTAGGAAATGCAAATAGATACAAGGAAGAGCAGTTTCTCGCATCATTGACCTTGTGTGATGACAGAAAGCCCTGTGGGCTGTTACAGGGAACCAACCTAAAATATCAATACCTCAGAAAAATTAAGTATTTCTCACTGGTCTCATAGTTGAGTGCAGGCCAGGAGGCTGTTCTGCTAGCTCTTGTCCAAGTGATGATCTAAGGATCCAGGCCCTTTCTATCATGGGATGTTGCAGTCTCTAATTGGTGACCTTCACATTCACTACAGAAGAATGAGAGAGAGAGAGCCCCCATTTCACTGGCTAATTTGTAGTCATATGATGCCAACTTAACTGCAAAGGATCCTGGGAAATGTAATCTCCCTATAGTATCTGGAAGAAAACATTTTTTTGGAGCATCTAGTCAGTAATTATCCCAATCTGCACTAAGCTCAGGAAGAAATCTAAATACACAGGGATTCTTAAATATCTTGTGCTTCTAATGAGATTATAAATTTCTTTAGGGTAGAAATTAATATTCTTTTGTGGATCCCAAATCCACGGATAGCACCTGAGTCATGGACCACATGTTTGATGGTGCTACAGCAGCCACCATGACAGCCATGAGAAAGAAAATCTTGCTGTGGAATTGGAGGTTTAGGCAGGAAGACAAAAATCAGGAGAGCCTGAGACTGTTCTAGAAGATGGACTCTTGAGCAGCTGACTGAGCCTCTCACTTCATGAGCCAAATAAACCTAACCTCTCTCCTCTCTCAGTTCTCAGGACTGCACCTAGGACCTAGCACATGTTAGACAAGCACTCCACCACTGAGCTACATCCTCAACCTTGACCTCTACAACTCAGGCTTTTTATGACAACTTGTGTCTCACTCTCTTGTCCTCAGTTTTCCCATCTGTGAAATGAAACAGCAAAAAGCACAGCTATAAAAAGCTAAGGGGATAGACCTTCAAGTTCCAGTTTGAATCCTGCCTCCACCCCTTGGAGCTATATAACTTGAGAAAGTAACCGAACCAGTGTGACCTCCAGTTTCCTTCCCAGTAAGAGAATCCACCTCACAGGGCCACCCTAAGGATTATGCATCACGTCAAGCTGTTGGCACAGTGCCCAGCATAGAGCAAGACAGCCTTGGAGGCTGCGATGACCTTACATGTTCCTTCCAGCATGGTCATCATGATATCAGTGGCTTATGAATTTCAGCCACAAGCTGCAATGTCCACCTTCTCTCCCTGGAGAAGTGCTACTGTGGCATTTTAGGTATACCAGACAAATTGAATGTAGAAATTTTTCATCTGAAACCAACTATGTTTTAAAACAACTGTTTACAACTTTGTTTACTCCCTGCCAGAGTTAGATTGAAGTATCCAGCCCCTCCTTGCTGTGGGTAATGGAGGGGAGGGGGGAATCACCCCCCAGGGGTTTCTCTGGACTCCAAAGCTAAGCTAAAAACTTAAAAGCCTGAAAATAGGAGGGAAAAGTGGAGGCATGGAAATAAAATAACAAGAAGCAGGTTCCAAGGAGATCCTATAAAAACAATGAAATCATATTTTCCACAACAGATTTCATCAGTGCTGCCTGAGTGCATTCTATTAAAGCTCATTTATTAAATTTTGAGGAGCATAATTTAGATATAAGATTCCAGACAAACAGGTTGCAAGATAGCTGATTCTGGATGCGTAGACATCCCTTCATGCATGGAAAATAGGCTGGTATTTTTCATTTCAGTGGTCTCGTGAGAATCTCCTCCACAGCTTTCTTGAGGGAAAGAACCAGGGAGCTGGAAGGTGGGAGGGTGCTCAAGCTGCCACAGGCAGTCTCGCACTCCCACCAACAGCCTTTTGAAGGGATTGTGTTTCCTGCCCTGTAGCAAAAACATCTCAGGAGTTGAAGGGGCCTGCTTAGTTGTGTGCCAGAAATTGTAGGCCAAGAGGAAATAGGAGCACTATCTCCTAGTACAAAGAGCTAAATGGTTGACCGGTTCATCTAAGAGTTTCACCTGTGCTCCCCAGGACACCTTCTATTCCTTTTACAAATCTCCTTGCTGGTGTTTACAAGGCATGCCTGGGTGGGTGAAATAGATCAGGTCCTTGGGAAATCATACTATCCCGAGGACGTCCCAGATACTTCCTTGGTTCTGTTCTCTGATTTTCACTTTCTAAACAGGCGCTTTAGGCCACTGAGCCATCCCTCCGGGCCCCTGATTTTTCAAGATGTCCTGGAAAAGGGAGGACGTGGCAGGACCAGGGAACCAAGCCTGTGAGGTGTTCTCTAATACTTGAAGACATTTTTGTTCATTTGTAAAACACAATGATGCCTCACTGCTGACAGCTCCAAGATGAGAAGGCCAGTCACACTAGGGGTGTCCTACTCAGGGAGAAAATAAGGACAAGCTGGCCCACAGCGGGACTGGGTAAGAAGCTGTGGTGAGCTCCCTGTGGGCTGGCTGACTTCACTAACTTCTCAGGCTCCAGCAAAGAAGCACCTCTAGCTGTCTGGTACATGATCCTGGGTAATTAGGGGTCATATCCAGTCTGCAGAATTGCAGAGCCTCAGAAGCAAAGCGGTGGGGTTATGGACTTAGTTGTTCAATAAGAGTACCTGGCCAGTTTTTTAGTCAGGACTTCAAAACCAGGTCAAGACAGAATATATATCTAGATCTAGATCTGTAAATGATTTTATATATTCTATCATTTATGTTATATATTCATAGGGTAGTATTTGACTGCTTTAATTTGGTGCCCAGCACTTTTGTAAAAAAAGTGTTTGGTACAGAGTTTCACTAGTAGCTGGGACTCGACAGTGTTCCTCCTATTTCCAGCCTCCCCAGTACTGGGATTACAAGTGTAGCCACCACGCCCAAGCTCATCACCGCTCTCAGTCTCAGTGGCCTGCTCAGCACGCCCAGGGGCAGGGCTGGTGCGGCATGTGGTGCCAGGGTTCAGACCCCGGTCCATGTGCTTGCCTAAAGCTATCCGCTAAGGTATCTCACCGGCCTTACTCCACATATTTTGAGACAAAAATACTGTCCCACTATCGCCTTATCTGACGTTCAGCATGCAGATAGAACTCGTCTGTGTAGACTGCCTTGTGGCTCCCTACTCTTTCCTGCCAAAACAGTTTGCCCCATTTGGCTTTGGTACTCATCACACTTTCCTGGAAAAAACTAATGAGGAGAATCAAGGTAGCGATGCAATACACGTGTGCTTATTTGTGAACTGCATGTGACTATAAAGCTAGACAGGCTTCAGTTCTACTACTTGCTGCTAGGTCACTCGAGAAAGTTAGTAAACCTCCTACAGGTGGAAGTCATTCAATGCCACATTCTTTGCCCTCCGTGTGGTACACTTCTGTCATCTTGGGGCTACCCAGCCTCAGCCCACATCTATGGGGTCACCACATTCTCTCTGGGATCCATCCCTTAGATCAGTCCCTACTTCAGAAAGTCAAGTTTGGCTCTCTTTCATGAACTCCGAGGCCCTTTGCGGGAACATCAGTCCTGTTCAGTGTGAAAAAAGGAGAACCGCTAGGTTCAAACAGTGTCTGTGAAGTTTGTTAACTACATGACCTCAGAAAAATCACTCAGCCTACAAGACATGACCCACAACAGGGAATTCTGGGAGAACAAAGCAGGATCCCATACAGTATCAGGAAGGCCAGAGCAGAGTGTGTCCTCGGTTAATGCCCCAATTTCTGCTGCTGCTTTTGCTGTGATCCTACCTGCTTCCTGTGCTCGCCTGCATTTCTCTTCCTTCAGCTCCTCCCAGCTCCAGCCATGTCCACTCCCTGGATGCTTCCGTGATCCTCAGACCTCCCTAGGTAGCCAGAATATTTTTCTCTGCACCTGTTCCCATTTCCCCACTTGCCCTGTTCATGTTTCTAGCTCCCAGCACCTTCTCAGAGGAGCCTCCTCGAGCCCCTTCTCACCTGAAAACCCCAGCTCTCTCTGATCCCTGCTCCCTCCCACCCCATCCAAGCCTGAACATACCTTAACATGCATGTGAGCTCCTTAAGGAAAGCACAGGCCTTGTTCACACTGTAGAGTGTCTGAAGGGGAAGATATGGTGTCAGGTCACCCACATCCAAATCCTAGGACCACCCTTAGGCAGCTTCCCTGGCCCCTAGTCTTTACACCTGTTCTTCTTCTCCTGGTGATGGGGGCTGCCTTGCTGCCCGGGCGGCTGAGCAGATGCACCAGAGAACAGCTACTCATCCCTGGCCAGAAGCAGTACTCAGCTTCTGCACACCAGAAATTAGCTGGGTGTCCACTTCCCTCATCCTTTGCTGACATAACTCTAAGGCAGGTTTTCTGCCTGGCTCTCAGTAGGAAGAAGCTCTAGCTGCCCATGCAGTGGTTTACTTGCTAATGCACCTTGAGTAGCTACTTCTCTTCCCAGTCTTCCACATTCCCCCTTATCCCTCCTGCTCATAAACTCTTGTCTCCAGAGCTGCCTCTGGGAGAATCCAAGTTAACAGCTATAACTCTCAGCTATACCTGGGAGAACTTAAACTTGTTACTTAATGGCTCTGCACCTCAGTTTCCCATGCATAAATGGGGATGATTTTATATATATATATATATATATATATATATATATATATATATATATATGAGATTCTGCTTTAAGGATGAAAAGATGTAAGGTGAACCTGAGAAAAGTCCTAATATGCAGAAAATAGTATAACTATTAGCTCTTATTGGTCTTGAACTCTAGAGAAGGTCCTGGGATATGCCAGTGCTTCAAAACATGTTTGTTGATTGAAGCACGTTGGGTCCCTATGGATGGAGGAAGACTTTATATTAACCTTTTCATTTCATGTTAGTTATATTCCTCTGGTTGGCAAGAACTCACTCAAACTAACAAAAGCAAGAGGTTTTTTTTGTTTTTGTGTTTGCAAGGATGTGTTGGCAAGAATAGAGTTGGCCATCTCTAGGGAACTGTAGAACACCCAGCCAGCCAGACTGCACTAGGAAGGCATGTAACTGGGGCACATGAAGATGGCTCAGAATCCAAGAACAGGTCTAGTGGTCTTGTGGATTCCTGAGTTACAGAATGCTTCTGTGCATTCCCTGTAGAGATGTGCTAATACATCTCTCTGTTCAGTCCTCCCTCCATCACCACCACTGGGTAGAGGAAGAAAGCAGGGAGGATGCACTGGTGTTTTCCTTAGTACTTCCAAACCAGGGAGTGACTTTAATGGACCACTGTGGACTTAGCAAGAGAGTAATGGGAAATTTTCTCTTATAACTACAACTCACCCTCTCTGTCCTTCTCTCCAGTTTGAATTCTTAAGAGAAAGGGCTTGCTTATCCCAGAGGTTCATTTTCATGCCTGTGTGAACAGAGCCCCCAAAAGAAATCAAGTTAGAAGTCATCCGCCATACCTCCCCTTAGTGCAACCTGAAAATTTCCTGTTTATTTATATGTTGTCTCCCCCAACTCCCATAGACTGTTCTTTTTCTTTTTTATTTTATCGTTTTTTAAATTTTAATGAATGGAAATAGCAATGAGACAGTTTCACAACAGGTTAGGACAGTTCCAATAATTAATACATTGTATATGGTCTTCTTTGTAGTATTTGTTCCTAGTACAAGATCCAGATTTGGTATCTTGTGTAAACACTATTACTATAAATATTTCTTCTCACTGAACTAAGAAAAAGTAGCTGTATGTATAGTCCAATAGTCCATAATAATAGTGGGTTACTGGCACAACTGGCAATGTTGGAAGCTGTTGACTTGAGCCTTTTACAGCTCAGTATATTAATATGGCTTTATTTTTTATACCTTATGGACTGCTCTTGAGAAAGAAACAGTTCTGTTATGATCAGTAATGTATCCTCAATGCCTACAACACTCAATGGTTCTCAGTAACAGCTAGGTAAGAATTTATTGAACATGTGATTGAACATTTGATTTTTAGCAAATAAATTAATGAACTAATAAAAGTGACACGTGTTTATGAAAAGCCCTATCCAAATCACTGGATCCTCTCTGTCACTACCCGGAGAACTCACTCACAGACACCACTGGGAGAAGTCAAGCAGATTCAGAGAGGCAATTGGCTGGACTTCCATGATGCTCATACCGTCTTTTTTTCTTTCTGTAAAAGGCAAAATGTTTTATTCATTATGACAGCAGTGGGTTGGCCTACGTGTCCTTCAGCCAGAATGTCAGCTTACATTGCAGAATCATCTGAGTGCCTATGGCAAATCCTCTGATTATTGTGGTAGCTGCTTACGTAGCATGACTGTTGGGCAGTACACTGTGTATTTGCTTATGCAACAGGGGCTGATGACTGTATCATCAATATAGCCATTTGTTCCCCTACTATATATTTGCGTTTCAATCTCCTGCCTTGTCCAGAAGAACACTAATGTATAGTAAGTTTAGACTGTCTGATGTAAAATCTGCATGTTACATTTTTACATTAGTTTCCTCTTCCTTAAAATAATAGTTATAAACTAGTATAAAAAAGAAATTATAAATATCAGAAGAGAAATCAATGAATTTTTTATAGCTGAATAATATTCCATTGTACAAAACTACCACATTTTTATCCATTCCTCAGCTGATGGGCATTTAGATCACATCCAAAGTTTAGCTATGACAAATTATACTGCTATAAACACGAGTGCTCATATATCCCTGCACTTTGGGAAAGGGAAAATAGATACACACAAACACACACAGAATAGCTGGGATAAATGTACTGGCAATTTCTATTAGTCTACTGAAAGGAACAGGTAATGCCTATGTTTTTTTCTTTTTAATTTTAAAAAGCATTAGCAATGATACAGAATTTCATTAAACCAAATGACAGGAATTCAACAATTGTTGTTATAATGCATATTATTGTCTTCAAATTAGATGTTTGGACAACCAGATATAAGCATGCAAAATTGGGCCACACCTTCTGTCCTTAGAAAACTACTACATTAGGTATTATTTCCAGCAATGTACTGGAATCTTCTGGAGAGAATTCTTTCTATCCTACTTTATTACCAGTGATGTCTTAACCCTTCTTTAAATTGGACCACTGCCCTAATTACCTGCTTCCTTATCCAACTCCATGCCCAAGCCCTGATCACTGAATTTTTTGTAGATAAACTTCCTCCAGCTCACCCACCAGGGCATTATTTAATGGAAACCCAAACTGAGCATGCTAATGAACCCAGCTTTTGCAAATAATCCTTTAAAGGGATTCAAAATACCAAGATCCTAATAAACAGATGCAAATTAATGGCCTTTGGAAGGCTTATAAACGTGCACAATGTCTCTAGCTTCGCAATTTTGTTTTGTTTGTACTCAGAGTGGAAAAGGGGTGAGGCCACAAACACTAGGATGCACCAAGACAAATTGGGCCCTGTAGGAAATCTGAACACTGACATGGTGTTCAGTTGCTGAGCCTGGCATAGTGTTAGACAGAGATGGTGCCCCGAAGACCTTCAAAGGACAAGGGCTCCCATGTTGCCAAGAGAGCTAGGTAGTGTTGCCCCAAACAAAGGAACTTTGAATCATCTCCTTTAAAGAGGAAATGTGGAATCAGATATACTCAGGAATACATAAGACCAACAAGGTTTGTGTGAAGATCAGTAATAACCTGTGAAAACTACCAATACATAGTTAAGTGTTCAGTATGCTCATCGCAGCTGACATAAATTGCACATTGGTATCTGTAACAGCCAAGGAATTGGAAAGAGAAGCTTCTCAGCTCCGAGTATTGGTATCCTGACACTGAAGGGCTTTTTGCATTCAACCAAAGTGGAGGGTTTGGAAAAATGAGTTTTGCAGTTCCTAGACATAGTCTTCAGAGCCCCTAAAATCAGAAGAGTCAACTTTGAATGGCTCCAAGATAACTGGTTGATTGAAAGGCCAGAGCAGAGGCCTTCTCTTAGGGGAGCTGGTACCAAGGTGAACATCTCCAAGCCTGAGGGTCAGTTGGGCCAGAAGCCTCCTTTACTGTGCTCCTTCTCAAATTTACAGTAGCCCCGTCCACCACATGCTTTCATCACAATGATGTTTCTGCCTGCACACACCCATAGCAGTGGAGCCAGCCAACCACAGACTGAACCCCCTGAAACCATAAGCCAAACTCGACCTTTCAAGTTGTTTTTTTCAGGTCTTTTGTCATAATGACAGAACACTAACATGCCCACTTAGGCGAAGTGTTTTACTGCACCAGCTCATTTAATTGTTCCACACAAGTCTATGAGCTAAGAATTACGGGAATCACAATTTAGGGATTGTGAGGGGGGAAAATGTAGCTAAAAGGATTGAAATCATTTGCCCAAGTATGCATGACAGAGATAAGATTTTGAACTCTACCAGGCTGGCTTCACCATCCTCACACCCTTAAGCACCAAGCCTAGCCCTCAAAACTTTCTTCTGGGTGCAGATCCAAACCCAGCAAGGATAGCATTTTGTCTCTGCTCTCATTAAGCTAGTCCAAGTGCACTTTTGCATACATGTGAGTTATCTTCAATTTTTCCACAGTGAGTGTTTTTCTTTTCTTTTTTTTTTTTTTTTTGGAGGGGGGCAAGGGTCTACAGGGTGTTCAAAGTCTCATTACTAGACCAGACTTGTAGTGATCTGCCTGTTTAAAGCCTCCCAAGATATGGGATTACAGGTGCACACCATCATACCATTCTCAATTACCATCTCAGTGTGTCCTGGGGGCAGAGCTGGCACTGCAGGCCCAGGGATTGAACCCCTGACCCCTGTACCTGAAGGCAGGTGCTTTAATCTGCTGAGTTATTTGGCCAGCCCTTACAGTGAGTATTTGTTCATCATATACAAGGATGAAAAGAACACAATTTCTGCTCAGAATGCCCAGTGGCTACAAATAACAGTGGGAAAAGAAGAGTTTGGTTTTACTGCATTACAACTCCAGAGGTGGACAGTGACATTAGCTTGGCCAAGGATCGAGGTCCTTTCTTTCACCTCTATCATGAACAATAAAAACATCCATGTCTTGGTTCTGACAAATGATATGAACATTCATCTTCACTCTTTCATTTGAAAGATACAAAGACTGAATGCCAGATAGTGAGAACGAAAGATGGAAAGACACGCTGGGTGCAGCGTGTGAATTAAATGAGATTATGCACATAAGTGACACCCAATTATAGTGCAGTTCAATGACTATTATTCTTTTTTTTTTTTTATGGCTGGCTCAGCCTGCCTTGGGGGTGAGGCTGGCACAGCATGTGGTGCTGGGGATTGAACCACAGTCCCTGCAGTTGTGTAAGAAAATGCTTTAGACTGCTGAGCCATCTCGCCGGCCCAACTACTATTCATTCTGTCCTAGGTTTTCTATAGAAAAAAAGATCTGAGATGCCACTGCACTGCGATGGGTATCACAGAAGATGGGAGCAAGGAAGATGTGAGAGGACCGAAAGGGTTCTGTTTTCTCTGGGGTTACGAAGGGTCAGGGAAGAAGTGGGTCTGAGTCCTGTGGCAGGGCACAGGGTCCTGGGTCAGGGTCCTGGGTCAGTTTCTCTCATTCTTTTGATCATCCTCTTCATAGTTGTAAGACAGCTGCAGCTGCTCCAGACATCACAATAACAACAACAAAAGGCTATCATATTTTTCTCTTTTATTGCCTTCCAAGCTAATTTACTCACTTTACAGTGTGTTACTTTACATTGTTTTATGTACACATGGGCTAGGGGATTAACTTTGGTATGATCTACTGGAGCCACACATTAAGAAGAGAATTACGCATGAAGAAATGTGATCTTGAAATGTAAGGCACAAAGGAAGTATAGAACTATCAGAGACTTTCACATCACAACATTTCTACAAGCAGGAGGCAGGCCTTGAAAACAGCTCCATGCAAATAAATACTGCCTCCTTTTATTTAGAAGGAAAATATCACTTGAATGATAGAACCAAGAACCCAGGAAGTGGAGAGAAGCACTGCGGAGAATTATTCTTTGACTTGAGTTAAAGGCAAAGAATTCTCCTTGCATTCCCAGATGGAGTCCAACATTCCTAGGGACCTGTGACTCCTGGGAGCCTTACAATTTCCTCCCTTAGTAGTGCCCATGGCACTTGCCCTATGCCTAACCCACCACTATTCTTGCAGACGATTTGTCTCCAAATACTAACTTCACCATTTGGTATCCTGGGCACTTCCAGCCATAGGCCTCAGCTTCCCTGACTGTAGAATGGGGACAGTGATAATGCCTGCCTATCTCACAGACTGTTGTGAACACCCAGAAAGACAATACACATAAGCACTCTACACAGTACCTAGCACATAGTAGGTATCATTCAGTGAAGCATTACCATTGTTATTTTTTATTTTTCTCCCCCTTGGTACACTGACATCATAGTACTTGCCATTCTACTCTGGAATTAAGGATGTACCTTCTAGTCTATTAGGCTCTGAGCAATCAGGGGAGGAAAAATATCAATTTGTGTTTGTGTCTTCAACAAACATAAATACCCTGACATGTGTAGATGCTTAGGAAGTATTGGTTAAATTAGTGAGTGAGTGTAAAATAAATCCTCCACATTCCCTTCTGCTGGTTTTGAATATTTAAATGCGTGCCATTTCCAGCCTAACCACTTCTGTGTAAGTGCACTAAGAAAACCGCGATCCTTCCTGCCAGTCATGCTGACCATATAGTTCTGGCCACCCTGGTGCCTGTGGTGGTTGCCACAGAATGTGGCTGGGACTGAGATGAAGACTCTGGAGAATGAAGCGCTCCATCCAATTTAGAGACATCAGAGCTTCATGAAAACACACACACACACACACACACACACACACACACACACACACACAAATTTATGCCAACTACTTCATTTACCTCAGTACTCTGCTCTGTCTCCTCCTCTCAGTTTTGTGAGGTGGGAGCATGAAGTCCTGTTAGCCTGTATTTCCCTGTTTTTCCTGATAGCTGAAGGTGAAATGCAATGTAGACACAGGATTGATGCATTAACTCTCCTCGGGTACTTCATGAAACATTGCATTGAGATAATTTAGGAAGCAAATCTAAATAAAGTATATGCATCTGCATGAGATCAGTTAAGAAAAAAGCTATCATGAAGCAATCGGATATGGGAACTCAGGTGCATGACTTTGTTCAGAGCTGGGGTCCCTCGCAAGTGCCAAGAACAGAACAAACTTGGCCTGGTGCATTCTTAGCATTAGTGATGCTACTCACTCATTCAGGCATCACTAATCAATTACAGTACACTTTCACCCCAGACACACATACAAATGCTTCTCAACCTATTGATTGGAGCAAGCCACTACTAATTGATTGATTGCCATGCACTGTTAAACTTGTTTTCTAAATCTGACTTAGATGTTCACACTTACTGAACGTAACAATGTCCTTAGCTAGTTACTCCTATGCCACTACTAACATGATCTTAATAGCATTATATGTCATTATGAAGCAGGTTACTTGTTTCTTATACTGGCTCCTTTATCTGAGACTCTTCTGTATTACATTTTGGTGGGACATGGCATAAGACAGTTAAATAAAGTCTCTCTATTTACTGTAAGAGCATCATTGAGGATATTTCTGTCCATTACTTTGCATAGTATCTTCTCTATGAGTCTGTACGTAAAAAATAAATACCTTCTCATCTTAGAATCAACAGCAGATGTCTCTCTTGGGACCAGACTTTTGTGCTTATGAACTCCATGTATTCCTAGGCTAATATGTGTTCCTCTTTGCCTTCACTGTGGGATACTCTCCAACCAGTGTAATACTATTTGAAACCTGTTTCCTATATAAGTTTCTTTCCCAAGATCATTTGTTCTGGAATGTTTCCCCCTTTATCTTATTTATCTTAATTTTCATCTGTTTGATTGTGCCGCTTTACATGCATGCTTGTAAACTTTCCTGATATTTTAGAGAATAAAGATGCTTGTAAGATATGCTTTATATTTCACTGCAAATTGACAGCTAACTAATAACTTGATGAATGTGATGCATTACTTAAGCTCTTTAATATCAAATTCATATGCAAGCAGTGGGAGTGGGGTTGAACCAGCCTTTGTTTACTTGAAGAGGAAATGCATAAGAGCGCATTTCTCTCACTTAGTTCCTCTTACTCTAAAGAATCTAAGACCAGAATAGAAGAGCAGTGGTTCTCTACTTTATATTCACTCTTTAAAAAATAATAATTTATTTATTTGTTTGTTTATTTTTTTATTTGGCACAGAGTCTCACAATGCAGCTTGGACTCACAGTGATCCTGCTGTCTTAGCTTCCCCAGTGCTGAGGTTACAGGTGTGCACCACCAAGTCTGCTTTCAGTAGCCAGCAAGGTAAACAGCTGGCATGGAATGCAATACTAGGGATTGAACTCTGGTCCTTGCACTTGCCAGGCAGGGCCTTAGACCACCAAGCTATCTCCCCCATCCATATTCACTCTTAAAGACCTGAGAATACCTCATAGCATCCTAAATCTGCTTGCCAAGTAGTGCATAATTTAACCTTAATACCAAGTACACAGAGCGCTTGAGCATCAAGACAAAACAATAGTCACTTTGATTAAGAACCATAGTTATGCTTAGTTATTTTCCGAACTACTTGTTCAAAGCACTTTGCTTTGAGGTTAAATGCATGTGCTTCGAAGCCATACAGGCTTGCAGTTAAATGTTCATCTTGTCACTCATTACTTTATTTCTATTTATAAGCCTCAGTTTCCTTTCTGTAAGATGCCTCCCTCATTTCCGGGATTATGGACCTAAGTGAGAAACATAAAATGCACTTACCACGCTGACCGGCACATTGCACTCAATAAATGGCCGCTATTACGTTGTGGGTTTAATTACCTTTTCTCCTCTTGACCTATGCATGGAAGGTTCTGCTTTATTTGACCTGCTTGAGGTAGTCAACATGTGTTTTATTACATTCTTTGAAAGAATCAAGCCCAAGATCCGACACACAATGAACACTTACTATGTGCTAGCTAAGTTCTTGGGAGAATATCTATATGCTGAATACACAGCACAGTATGTAGACTACAGTACTTCCTCCTTCCCAGCATGACCGCTCTTCTGTTTGTATCAGCTGCGCTCCTTGCACCCTCTGCTGGATGGAACTAGCAGCAAATGATTTGCCGAGCTCAGCATGAGATCTACTGGGATGGAAAGGAAAGGAAGAAAATGGCTGTGAGCACAGAACCTGCTGTATCCCAGACAGGGTCTTCAACATGTCCATCATCTGCCCATAAAACTATGTGGTCGATGAGTGAACAGCCCCATCATCCCCCAATAGGTCAGTTCTCCCTGTGTGTAAATTCTATACCCTGAGCACCTCACAATCGATATTCTTTTCCAGGTCAAATGAAATGACAAGAGGATTAAAAAGTGCTCCGCTCAGCCACCAACAGGCTGAGAAGGCAGCAACAGGGATGGTCCTGGTTAATTGCAGGATGCCAGCTAGCTTTCCATCAATTCCCAGGATTTCCTCCCCCACCCTTCATTCTCAGAATTGATGTTTATGTTTCCACCAGGATAGAGACCAATTCTCCTTGGCATCCTCTGTCAGTTAGAATCAGAAATTTTCCACTTGGGATGCTATGAATTGCATTTCTCAACACAGCTCTGGAATATAGGATATGACCAGCATAGCTAATGCTAAGTGATCAGAACTCAGGGGCTCTAACTTTGTAACAATCATCATCAGGCAGCTGGAGTTTCACCAAGGTATCAAGCCCTTTGTCCTCCAAGATTCAAAGAGCAATACTGTCTCAATCTGCAAGCAGTTCCTCAGGGAAACTACAGCAAGAGGGGAAAAGGATGAAGCCTCTGCTGCTGTGCTGTGGACACAGTGGCAAAATGTTCTGAGACTCAGTTTATCCATTATCAGAATATGAATAGAAGTAAAGCCTCATTCAGAAACCTACTGAGATTTGAAGAATGACATGTAGGGCCAGCAATATAGTTCAATAGACTAAAGCACCTACTTAGGCAAGCTTAGGCAAGCGCAGGAATCACAGTTTGATCCTCAGCACCACATGCCATGCCAATCCTGCCCTCAGAGTGGGCTGAGCTGGCCAGAGTCTGGGTACAGTGGTGCATGCTTATAATCAGCACTGAGGAGGCTGAAAATAGGAGAATCACTATGAGTCCAAGCTGCATAGTGAGACCCTGTAACAACCAAATACATATAAAAACAATAATAATGACACATGCAAACACTTAGCTCCCCATGAGGCTGGGGAGATAGCTCTGTGGTCTAAGTACCTGCCTGGCAAGCACAAGGACCTGAGTTCAATCCCTAGTAGTGCATGCCATGCCAACCCCAGAATCCTGGCATGCCATGCTGGCCACTAAAACCAGGCATAGTGATGCATACCTGTAATTTTGACTCGAGGGATGCTGAAACAGAAGAATCACTATCTGAGCTGCATTGTGAGACTCTGTACCAAATAAACATATAAATAATTTTTTTAAAAAAGAAGTAGGTGCTAAAATCTTGGCCAAACTGTGAATCTACTTGATGTCCATTCTCCACTATTTTTAAAGAATAACTTTTACCACACCTACTCGAGACTTTGGTGGCCATATTTACACTTTCTGAACCAATTCTGCACTCCGTATCCCCACCCAATGGTGATTGGACAGTGGAGGACACTGCCCCCCAAAAAAGGCCAATCAGGCTCTCACTCCAAGAATGAGGAACAGACCTGAGACAATGCAGTTAGATTCAGCGGGCTGTGTTTAGGACTCCTAAATTCAATAGCCACCATATGAGCAAGGAAGAAGTGAAAATATGAAGAAACAAGTTGCTTGGGTTTGTGGCTTTCCTGGATGAAACAGGAAAGGAAGAGAGCGAGGGGAGAGAGAGGGAAAAAAAGAGGGGAAGGTAGAGAAGGAAGGAAACAGGGAGGAAACTTAAGTACGTGCCTTAGTTCCAGACCATTGCTGGTTCATGGTTCCAGAATCATGCAAGACCTGGGCTTCCTTAGACATGCCTGTGAACTTTCACCATACCCTACTTTTTTCTTAAGCTAATCCTAGGAAATTTCCCTTGGAGAAACAAGTTCGGAGACCAAAGCAACAAAATCTGAGTCCAAGTTTTTGAGTGTAATACTATCCCTTTGGATACAATGAAGTATGAAAGGAACATAAATGTCATTTAATGAGCACTGCCTTTGTCCCTTATCTGTTCCTATAATGAAACGCCAAAGGCTAGGCAATTTACTCAGAGTTTTACTGAGTTCATAGTTCTGGATGCCTGGAAGTCTAGAACTACTCAGCTTCTGGTGAGGGTTGTGCATTCCTTCCATTTATGAAAGAAAACAGAAGGGTTACAAGGTGCAAGTGAGAGAAAGAAAGAGGGAGAGGGAGAGGGAGAGAGAGAGAGAGAGAGAGAGAGAGAGAAAGGCAGCTCCAAATCCCAGTACAGCCGACCTATTGCTACAATGAAAGCCTTAAGGCATTCATGAGGTTAACAGAGCCCCCCCCCCACACACCAAGCATCATCTCTCAGTGCAGGACACCATGCAGTCACCTGAGTTTTGGTAGCACCCACCACTGGTTCGTATGTATGGCTACCAGTACCTTTGCTGAGTATACTCCTACATCATGCTGTGGGTATGGAACAGCTACACAAGGTAGGGACAGTTGTCCCCATGTATACCTTGCAGACCTAAAGATCAGAAAGTTTGCTGGGCATGGTGGTGCACGCCTGTAATCCCAGCACTCGGGAGGCTGAGGCAGGAGGATCAGTGTGAGTTCGAGACCAGCCTGGGTTACAAAAGTGAGCTCAGGACCAGCCTCAACTGCATAGCGAGACCCTGTCTCAAAAAGACAAAAAAAAAAAAAAGATCAGAAAGTTTGAGGGTCTACCTTAAGGTGACATAGCTGAAAACATGGTCTGTATGAATCCACGTAAATATGTTATATAACTCTGGTATTTGCAAATTGGAGCTTCACTTGGTGTCTGCATCATCATTGTCGTCATCACCATCATCACTGCCCATATTGTGACATCAGTGCCACTGTCTCCTCACTTTACTGTAATTACCTATCATCATTTTTATGGTTTATGTCTAGTTGTCCCCTCAAAGCTTCTTGCAGTCATGGGACTTCTATAGATTGAGACTTGACTCATGAGCCACTGGGATTATGTGATTTAGTACTGCTCTAGAGTTTGAGACTTGATCCATGATCCCTGGGATTATGTGTTTTAAGCACTTCTGGGCTTATGGGTATAGCCTAAGGCAGACAGGCTAAGGCAGAGAGCCTGAATGCAATATAAAGAGAGACAGCAAGAGAGACCAGTGCTGTTGCTCTCTGCTCCCCTGGCTGATCCATTGCCTCTGTCACCATTGTTGCTGTTCCACTGCCATGAACTGGATGCTCTCTGCCCTATTTCATCAATCACCACCATCAGCATCACCACTGTCACCCCAATTGCTAACTGTTATTAGTAACTTCATGCATATAGTTTTTGGATTGAATGCTTTATATTGTTTAACTCATAAGCCCTTGAAAGAAGATATTGCTATCTCTATTTTACAAGTGAGGAAACTGAGGTTTTGTGAGGCTAATTGCTCATCTGAACTCACCGAGCTGGTAAACGATGGAACTGAGACTCTACCCAGGTTTGTCTGAACCCTGTCCTGGAGGGTGGGGAAGCTGCATCTCCACCTCTCCTGTGTCGCTGTGATGCCAGTACTGTGCAATTCATGCGGAAGGTGCTGCATAAATATAAGCTAAGACAATGAACAGTATGACAAGGATTTCAGGAGAGCCAAAATGGGAAGGGTTAAATTTCCCTGCTGCAGGTCAGCAGCAGAGACAGCTGTTCAGTCGGGCTCACAGCACCAAGCTCCTGGCACAAAGGGGTCTCTTTCATGTTGGTGATAAAGATGTTTGTCAAAATGCCTTTCCATGTGGAAGCCGAGCAGCTTCCAGAAGCGTGCCATGCATCCCAAAGACTGAGGCCTGCTCCTTAACCTTTTTCCTTCTCTCTCTGCCTGAGAATGGCCAGGAATAAATGCCATAGCCACGCTCTCAGACCATAGTTCCAGCTATGGAGACAAGAACAAAGTCACACTCCACTGAGTATAGGGTTTGATGTGCCAAACACTGTATTGAATGCTTCCCTGAACCAAGCCAAGATGCACTGAGGTCACTTGATCACATAGCACTGCAATTAAGCATGCAGGCCTCGCAGGCAGACTACGTTCAGCCCTGGTTCCACCACTCAGTGCCTGGGTGGCCTCAGCCTCAGTTTCTTCATCTGTAAAATGAGATGGTGTTACAATAACCTCCTTCATTGGGTTACTGTCTGTGTATATGAGCAGATGATTAGTGCTCCACATGCATTCAGTGTGTGAATCCTCCCAGTGACCCTATAAGGTAGCGATCACCATCTCGATTTGCATATGAGGATGCTGAGGCTCCTAGGCATAAAATGACTTATGCAATACCATGCAGCTACTGATGCACAGCGGAGCCTGGAATTCACGATGTCATATGCTGTGCTGGATGCTTTAATCCCTAATACTATCCCACATGGGATGTCTGGGCATTCTGACTTCTTTGGAAAACAGGAAAAATCAAGCATTTTGTCTACCACAGGACTTTCTGTCTCCAAATGGCTTACTTTTGTCACATGAACACAGACAGACAGACAGACAGATAGACAGACAGACAGACACACACACACACACACACACACACACACACACACACGTACTATAACAACAGAATTCTTGAGTCAGGATCTACACCATTGGAGTTTTTCTGGCACCATTTAAGAATTTTGGTGGAAACTGGGCTGCTTGTGGGACTCTGGTAAGCTCTGACCTTCCTTCACCCACACAGTGCAGGCATGGAGTTTCTGCTGGTGCTGGCCCAAACTTTTAAGAACTTAGGAGGACCCTGAGTGGCCTGTGGGACTCAGAAGAGGTGCGGTGTGTGGGCCCAGAACCAGCAAGTGCAGAGCTTTCCTGGAGATCCATTTCCTGGAGTTTCGTTTAAGAACTTTCACAGACTCTGGACAGCCTGGATGATTCTATCTGGGTGATTTCTCAACATTTCAAAAACACTAAAGTGCAGGAGCAAAAGGCAAGTTCAATCCTCTAGCCCACTGAGAAAAAATCCAGGAGACAGAGATGTATAAGAACTTGGAAAACACATACCTGAAATCTCTGAAATGATAGCAACCGAAATAAAAAAACAAATTCATCAGGATATAGAAGAAATGAGAGCAAAAGTAATCTCTTAGGTCCAAAAAGAAAGCACAACAATCATGAAAGAACTGTGTAGCACAGCCAAAGAAGATATAGACAGAAAAATAGAGGAGAATAAAATGATGGAAATACTGAATGAACAATACAGGAAATAATCAGAACACAGAAAACAGATTCAAACAGATAACCATATTAAGAACTCCATTAAAAGCTGGCAAAACCAGTTAAATGAAATTGAAGATAGATGTTCAGACCTTGAAGGCAGTGTTGCAGTTAATGAACATGAAATAAAAGATCTCTTACTTTTTAATTTTATTTATTTATTTATTTATTTATTTATTTATTTATTTTAGAAAACAGTCTACAGGGTGTTCAGGGTTCCACTACTAGTTCAGACTCATAGTGATCTGCCTATTTACAGCCTCACAAGAGCTGAGATTACAGGTGTGCACCACCACGCCCAGTCTCACTTGCCATCTCAGTGAATCCCGGGGTCAGGGTCAGCAAGTAGGCCTGGGGATGAAACCCCCAATCCCTGCACCTGCTTTCAGGTGCTTTAATCCACGGAGCTATTTTGGCAAGCCCAAGATCTCTTAAACTAACAAGGAACCAGGGAAGAGTAATTCAGCAACAACAAGATGCTAAAAGAAAAAAATGTAAGAATAAATAGGTGTCAATGCAGCAGCACGAGACAGCACAAATGACATAAAAAGACTATCTGCAGGTGTGAGAGCAGAAAATTTTCCAAACACGAGAAAAGAAACTAACATACAGTAAGCAAGGCATATAGAACTGCACACAGTCATAATCACAATAAATGTACACCCAAACACATAATAATCAAAATCTCTGAAATGCAGAAAAAGAATAGAATATTAAAAGCTGTTAGAGAGAAGAAACATCACCTATGATGGAAAGCCAATCAGAATCACAGCAAATTTCTCAACATGAGCTATCGAATTAAGAAGAGTGTGGAGTGAAATATTTCAGGTCCTGAAAGAGAATAACTTCCAACCCAGATTGATGTACCCTGAGAAACTATATATCAAATTCAATGGCAAAAAAGATTCTTCTATGACAAAGAACAATTGAAGAAATTCATGACCACCAAATCAACCCTAGAAAGAGTACTGACAGATATTCTAGAAAGAGACAAAACTGACCACAGCGTCAAGAACAACAGAAATGAACCACCAAACAGAGCAAGTAGTTAAAAAGAAGGAAAAACAAGAAACCTATAACAGCAAAATGCCATGACAAAGATAAGCCAATACATATCATTTATAACCATCAATGTAAATGGTCTAGATTCACCAATCAAAACTAATAGAGTAGATTAAGAAACAAAATCCATCAATATTTTGCACGTTTAACCACACAAAATCAGAAGAAAAAATAGGGGTAGCTACCCTGGTTGCTGACAATATGACTGTCAAACCAAAAATCCTCCAAAGAAATAAGAAGGTCATTACATACTTATTAAGGGAAAAAAGAAATAACAGAAAAAAATATATATCCAATACAGGAGCACTCTCCTACATAAGACAAAATTTAACAGACATAAAAAATCAAATGCCAATAATGCACTAGTAATGGGAATTTTAATACACCACTGTCAAAAAAAAAAAAAAAAAAGATAGATCAACTAGGAAAAAATAACAGCAAAAAAAAATTAAAAAGAGTAAACCACACTTGAACTAAACCAAACTTGTGAATAAATTGACTTTATAGTCATTTACAGTGTTTCACCCAGAAATGACAGAATATGCATACTTCTCTGCTGATCTGTGACATTCTCCAAAATAGACCATACGCTCTCACACAGAACACTCTTAAGTAAATGCAAAACATTGAAATTATCCCACGCCTACTATCCGATCACAGTGCAATAAAATTGGAAATTATTGTCAAGAGAAACTACAAAATCCTCATAAACAAATAGAAATTAAACAATAACCTTCTAAACAACCAGTGGGTCACAGGTGAAATTTAAAAAAAAAAATTACAACCAGATGAAAATGCAACTACAACTTACTGAAATCTGTGGGATGCAACAAAAGCTGTCTTGAGAAGAAAATTTATAGCACTAAATTTGAACATTAGAAAAACAGAACAAGCACAAATAAATGATCTTATGTTGTATCTCAAGCTCCAAGAAAAGAAGAGCAAGTCAAGCCCAAAGCCCAAAGAAGGCAGGAAATTATAAAGATTAGAGCAGAAATTAAAGCATTGGAGATGAAAAAAGAATAAAGGAATCAAAGATTTGGTTCTTTGAAGGAATAAATAAATTGATAAACCCCTAGATGACCTAATCAGAAAAAAGAAAGAAAAACTCAAATTCATGCAATAAAAAATTAAAAGGGTAAAATCACTACAGAAATTCAGAAGAGCATCAGTGCCTACTTCCAAAATCTTTACTCTCACATGACAGAAGGCACAGAGGAAATGGAAATTTTCCTAGAGACATAAGAACTGCTAAAGCTAAGTCAAGAAGATACACAAACTCTGAAAAACCTAATAATGAGAAATTAAATTTAAAATGTAATCTAAATAATCTACCAAGAGAAAGGCCCAAATCCCAATGGATTTACAGCAGAATTCTACAAGAAATTTAGAGAAGATTTAATGCCAATCTTTCTCAACAATTCAATGAAATTGAAAGGGAAGCAATTCTCCCAAACTCCTTCCTGGAAGCAAGTATTATTCTAATTCCAAAATCAAGGAAAGATCCAACTAAAAAAAGAGAACTGCAGGCAAATCTCTCTAATGAATATAAATGGAAAATCATCAATAAAATACCAGCAAACAACCCTGCCCCTGGGGCACATTGAGAGGGCAACTGAGACTGGACTTGGTGGCAAGAGCGTATAGTCCCAGCACTGAAAAACAGGAGGATCACTAAGAGTCCTGTCTGTGTAATGAGACCCTGTAGACTGTGTGCTAAATATATCATTAAAAACCTAGCAAGCAGAATGCGGCAAATCATTCAGAAGATTACACATCATGATTAAGTGGGATTCATTCCAGAAATGCAGGGATGGTTCAACATATATAAATCTATAAATATAATAGATCACATCAATAGAACCAAGAACAAAAAACACATGATCATCTTAATAGATGCACGAACAGCTTTTGACCAAGTCTAACACTCATTCATGATAAAAAACCTTACAGATAATTAGAATAGATGCTCTACATCTCAACTTGATAAAGGCCATCTATGAGAAACCAACAGCCAGTATCATACTAAATGGGCAAAAACTGAAGACCTTCACTTTAAAATCAGGAACATGACAAAAATGTTCACTGTCTCCACTTCCATTCAATATAGCTCTGGAAACATTAGCCAGAGGGATTAGGCAGGAGAGAGAAGCAAAAGGAATAAGCATCAGAAAAGAAAAAGTGAAATTATCATTATTTGCAGATGACATGATACTCTACATAGAGGACCCGAAATACTCCACCAAGAATCTTAGAGATTTAATCATAAAATTTGGCAACGTAATAGGATATAAAGTCAACACCCAGATATCAGTAGAATTTTTTCACACAAACAATGAACAAACTGAGAGACAAGCTAGGAAAACAATATTCACTGTCACATCCCAACAAAATGAAATGCTTATGAATCTATATCACAAAGGATGTACAAGATTTATGCAGTGAAAATTATGATAGTTTCAGAAAAGAGATTGAAAAGGATTTGAGAAAATGGAAAAATATTCCATGTTCCTGGATAGGAAGAACCAATATGGTGAAAATGGTCATACTCCCAGAACTGCTACGCAGATTCAATGCAATCCCAATTAAAATACCATTAGTAAACCTCACAGAGCTAGAGAAAATGTTCCTCAAATTCATTTGGAACCAAAAGAGACCCAGAATATCAAAATTAATCCTGGGAAACAAAGGAAAGGCAGGAGGTATCACAATCCCTTACGTGAAATTATACTATAAAGTACTGTCATAAGGGACAGACCTGAGGATCAGTGTAACAGATTAGAAGATGCATTCAACAACCTTATCTTTAATAAAGGATCCAAACATGCTCACTGGACAAAAGATAGCCTCTTTAAAAAATGATTCTGGAAAAGCTGGCTTTTCACAGGCCGAATGCTAAAACTAGACCCATGGGTATAACCATCCACAAAGCTACAGCCAAAATAGATCAAAGATTTAAATATTAAAACAGAAACACTAAACCTTCTGGAGGAAAATGTAGGCAAAAATCTTAAAGACATAGGGGTAGGTAGAGAGTTCATGAACAAAAACCAAACTACATGGAAATATCTCAAGGAATCAACAACTGCTATCGCATCTCTTTGAAAGTTTCTGCACTTCAAAGCAAATATCAAACAGAGCAAAAAGAAAACCAACAAACGGGGGAAAAAAAATCAGAGCTAACAGTCCCTGAGACAAAGGCCTTCTACCTAGAACATACAAAGAATTTAAAAAATTCAGGCCTTCCAAATTCAAAGACTCAATCCAAAAATGGGTATCTGAGATAAATATATACTTCTCAGAGGAAGAGATACAAATGACAAATAAATATATGAAAAATGTTCAAACATTGGTCATTCAAGACATACAAATTAAAACATCACTGAAATTCTATCTCGCCTCAGACAGAATGGCTAATATCAAGAAATCATCCAGTAACAAATGCTGGACAGGCTGTGGAGATAAAGGAACCCTTCTGCACTGTTGGTGGAAATGCAGACTAGTACAACCACTATTGAGATCAGTGTAGAATTTATTGAAAAAGCTAGGAAAAGAGATTCCATTCATGCCAGCTATTCCATTCCTGGGTGTTTGTCTAGAGGAACTGAAAACTTCACACCACAGAGATATATGTGCACCCATGTTTACAGCAGCAGTGCAATTTACTATAGCTAAATCCTGGAAACAACCTAAATGCCCATAAACTGAAGAATGGATAAGGAAGGTGTGATATTTTTACACAATATATTATTATTCAGCTATAAAACAGGATAAACTTGAGTTTTTATTGGTAAATGGATGTAACTATAAAACATACTCTTTGGTGGAATAAATTAGACCTGCATGTGCAAAGGTTATATTGTCTTCTTAGTGTGAGAATCTGAAAATGAACAATGCAATCTGCAGTGTACAGTAGCCATTGGTAAAAGAGAATGATCTTATTCAAAAAGAAATAGCTGCCAAATTAAAGAAAAGGATATGAGAAGGAGTGGGGAGAAGAGATTCATTTATGTATATAAGCAGGATGGTTTGGACAAATATACTGTGCATTCCACTGGTCTATGGAAAGAGAACGTTAATGTTTAATTTGTTTCGCCTCTTTTTTTTTCAATTGTTTCTCTTTTTTGTCTTAATTTCTTACACATTTCTTTCTTTTCTTCCTTCTTCCAATTTTACATGCATATATCTGATAATGTGAAAAACTGCTTGGAAAACAATACTATGTATTACAACAAATACTGTGAAATTCATATTACTTTGTTAAGTGAAAATTTGTATTGCTTGTAACTTATTCTGTTTTAATTCTAACTCATACTCCTTAAAAAATCAAAGAAAACAAACAAAAACGGATCTCTACCATTCATTTATCAGGTATGCATTGTCCTGTGCACTGAACTGACTGCTGGGAAAATTGATGGACACGAAGGATGTAACCTCTGATTTTGTGTAACCTCCATTCTGCAGGAGATACTGACACTGATCTAAGAACCATTCTGAGGCAGGTGGTTCTCTAGAAACACACTGGAAAACAGTTTCCCAGCACAACTGAGCATGGTGGTGCATGACTACAATCCCAGCACTAGAGAGGCTGAAGCAGGAAGAGTACTATGACTTTGAGACCAGCCTGGTACACATAGCAAGACCCTGTCTCAAACACAAACAAATAAACCAAAAGCACATTTTCCAGCAGCACACACCAAAAAACCACATTCTCAGTACAAAGCTAATAAATAAACAGTTAATAGACTGAGTCATCAACTGGATGTAGCCTTTACTGTAATGAGATCCAACGGCATAGAAACAATGACACAGAAAGAATCACAGAAGCATTTATAGCAAAGCCTGAGAAGGCTTCCAGGAGAAAGAAGCTATCAAGCTGCATCTTAGAGGCTGGTAATAAATTTCCTGGGTGGATAGGAAAATGGAATGCTTTTCAGGGAGATCACACAGCTGTGAATGCCAAGAGACCCAGAGCCAGGGCACACTTGCAGGTGCAGACGAAGCAGCAGGGTGTGGAGGCTTACTTGGTCTGGATGATGTGACCCCTAGCAGAGTCCTGGGAAATCCAGATGGGTCCCTTTAAGCCCTTGGTGACCCTTTATCCCAGCTATCCTCTTTCTTGGAAGGGGTATCAAGCTCTTCCTAGTTTCATCAAGGGGAAATTCCATGCTTGGCTGCCTTCTGATTCCATGGGTAGTAAGTTATGTCATTGAACTGAACATCAGTAAACACGACAAACTTCCAGGGAGACAAGGAAGTTTCAGCCGGGCGTGGTGGCGCACACCTGTAATCCCAGCACTTGGGAGTCTGAGGCAGGAGGATCAGTGCAAGTTCGAGACCAGCCTGGGCTACAAAAGTGAGCTCAAGGCCAGCCTCAACTGCATAGTGAGACCCTGTCTCAAAAAAAAAAAGGAAGTCGTTTCACCCATAGGCAGCCTGGATGGATGAGATTATATGTATGACAAGGAGACACAGGACAGACTTGCAATGGGGGAACATCAAAAAAACAAAAGAAGAAAGATGGGTAGGCCCATCTCCTGCTATGATGCTCACAAGAACAACCCTTACACTTTGAGCAGATTGCATTTCAGCCCAATTATCAGTGGCAAGTAAAGGGCATTCTTGACAGAGGGAATAGGAAGTACAAGGACCTATTGCAAAAAAACCTGGAAGGTCCTGAGCAGTGACAGAGTCCAGTGGGTCCAGCACACAGTAGGAGGGAATCATGAAGTCTGGAGAGGAGGCAAACCCAGAGTATGCAGCCAGGTGTGGAAGTCAGATTTTTTGCCTAGTGGAAAGTTCATAAAGGACTTCCAGGGGCCAGGGAGATAGCTCTGTGGCACAAGTGCCTGCCTGGCAAGTGCAAGGTCATGAGTTTGAACCCTGGTCCCACCAAAAAAAAAAAGGACTTCCATAAAAGGACAACATGATTTGATTTATGTAATAAATGACTCTATCATAGAGATGATTCATAGGCAAGAAATGGAAGCAGGCAGATAAATTAAAGGCTACTGCAATGGTCCAGGCAAGAAATACAGTTCGATTTGGGTGGTAGAGATGAAGGAAGGAAGGAAGTTGTTTTTTGAAAGGGAGTCTTTAGGGCCAGTCAGGTAGCTCAGTGGACTAAAGTGTCTGCTTAGGAAGGCTCAGGGACCGGAGTTCAATCCCTGGCATGCTGTCCTGGTTCCACCCCTGAGGTGAGCTGAGATAGTGATTGAGACCAGGCGTGGTGCTATGTGCCTGTAATCACAGCTCTTGAGAGGCTGAAAATCAGGAGGATCACTATGAGTCAGATCTGTGTAGTGAGATCCTGCAGACCCTGCAATAAAAACAATCAATCAATCAATCAATCAATCAATCAATCAATAAATGGGAGACTTCAACTACTTTATAGTCCAGACATGATCTGACATTTGATGTTGAGCTAAAGAAGACAAAGAAGTTCATATTATTCCTGTACTTGGTGGGTGCCAGTGTAGAAACAGGGCTGGAGAGGTCAAATAAATCAAAGAACATGAATGACTACACAGGATAGGGCCATTTGGATCCAAGCTTTGAACCTTAGCTGTTGGACCCAAATTCTTATGTTCACTGTCTCAGTTACTCTTCTCTTGTTGCTAGGACAAATACCTGACATCCAAAATGAAAGAAGGAAATGTTTATTTACCTCACATTTACTGAACATTTCAGTCCATATTTGGCTGGCTCCAAAGCTGAGTGGAACAGGACAGAGAACATCCAGTTCATGGCAGCAGAAAAGCAACAATGGAAACAGAGAAAACTAACCAACCTGGGCAACAGAGCATGTCTGTTTCTGTCTCTCTTATAATACATTCAGGCTCTCTACCTCAGGCTATCTGCCTCAAACCACACCCATAATCCAAGCAATACTAAAATCCATAATCCCAGCAGTACTAAGACACATAATCCCAGTGGATCATGAGTTAGTCTCAAACTCCAGAAGTCCCCGCCCCATGACTGTATGGGAGGACTACTAGACACAAACCATAACACGCACAAAGACACCCACATACATTGCCACAATTAAATAAGCAGGGCCTGGGGGCAGAGACCAGACTGAAAACTTCCCAGTCACTGAACCGAGTAACTTGAGAAGGCCTTAGAATCTGAATCTCCATTCCCTCGACTGTTCAATGGGCATAAGAATAAAATGTGATGATTATATGAAATTGATTTATTCAGATTCTTTATTTGTGGAATTTATTTAATCCAAGCATAAGTAAATATTTACAGAGTGCCTGCCATATGCCAGACACCACTCTAGTATGTGTAGCAGATCAATAAGCAGGACGATTAAAGATTCCTCCCTGTGGTTTGCTACTCTACTGGGAAGGAAAGAAGCAGTAATCCTAATAAATGAGCATATTACCAAGCACAGATGTTACTCTCCCAACAACAGGGTTACATCAGAGCATACCCATTGAAAGTAAACAGTAATAGGAAGTAGAAAATAACAGAAAAAAATAAAATGATAGAAATATATCCCTGAATTTGCAGGGAACAGTCAGCAACAAGCAAACATAGAGTACTGGTTTCTTTCCTTGTGACCAGATCCATGCTGATTAAGAGTTTTGTGTCAGATATCCCTAGTCCTGGAAAAGATCAAAATTCTGAATTCCAAGTATGGTTTTTATTACATATGTATTGCTTTTGGAAGACAGCTATGCTCACCACTATACCAACAATGCCTTCTTGCGTGTGTATTGCTTTTGCACTATCCTAAATCAAAAATAAAAAAGCAGGTCAAGCTATCATCAATTTAGGACTATATGTACATGAAAAATGATGAATGCTGTGGAAAAATAAAAGGGCCAAGCAGGGGAGGGATGCAGACAGGGGTTGCCTGGATGGGGCCATGAAGGCGATGAGCTGGTGCAGGCCTCCTTATGAAGTGAACACTGAGCACACAGGTGAAGCAGGAGAGGGAAGAGCTGATTTAGCTGTTTAGGAAGGCAGTGCAATATCTGGAAGACAGCCCCACACAGAGTTTGTTGTCATGTTGAAAGGCAGCAGAGAAGCCAGAATGACGGGAAGAGAGATTATGCAGGGTTTGTGGGCCTTGCTAAGGGTTGGGCTTCTCCTGGGAGTGAGATGTTGCTTTCAAACTAAAAGAGATGTAACCAGGCTCATGCTTCAAAACTAAAGTGAAGTGAAACACTCCCCTCAAGCCCAAATTCCCAGGAATGAAAATAAATAACATTTTAATGCAATGCTTCAAAATACCAAAATTGATGCATCTGTGAAGGGTGCATCATGAACAGAACATCAAAGTTTTTCAATAAAGACAAGGATCCCTGTGCTGATTTGTCTCAGGCCTTGGCATAGTTCAAGGCTGAAGTGGACACCTGCAATGAGAAAAGAGGGAAGATGAGCAAGGACAGAAGTGGTTAGGAGCCCAGTGGTGTTATCTGGGCCAGGAATACCTAAGGGCAGCATGAAAGTGATAGCAGAGAGGCTGTGCGAAAGGCATCACATCCTGGAAAGATTGCTCAGGTAATAATGAGCACCTCCTGTGCACTGAGTATGGAGGATAGGAAGAAAAGTTCAATTGAGGGTGGCTCCAAGGTTTTTTGACCTGAGCAACTGGGTGATAAAATATAAAAATACTGAGGACCCAAGCTAATAGTAGGTGCTCAACAGGCGTTCATGCCTTTCCATCCTTGTGCTGCCTTGGTCCTCCACATGGAACTCCATGTGTAGCACTATGAGGCATCATATATTCGTGTGTGTGTGTGTGTGTGTTTGCGTGTGTGTGTGTGTTTGCATACTTAGGGTAGACTATGTACATGTTTGTGTGTGCATGTGTGTGTGTCCAACTAATCCTAATAATGCATATTTAGCTAAATAAAATCATATATTAATTAGGTAAAGATACTTAGAAATAATTCAGGATTGTTCATACTATATAGTAGATATTCAATAAAGGCAGCTATTACTCCTGTTGTGGTTATTAAATATTTCTTCTGAATAGAGTTGCCTTTTGGACAGATGTTATATTTTTATTGCTTTCTTTGTTTTTAATAATAAAATTGAGCTCCCCTGTTGACTTGTTAAGTAAAATAATCTCATCCACAGGAGTGACTTTTCTTTCTATTTTTTAGTGAAAATTTTAAAAATAGTAAAGAAGAATGGAAAACATCATATCATAGTGATATGCGTGCACCTATGTTTACAGCAGCACAATTTGTGATAGCCACACCTTGGAAACAACCAAAATGCCCGTCATCTGAAGAATGATTAAAAAAGATGTGCTATTTTTATACAATGGAATATTACTCTGCTATAAAGAATGAGAAACTAGAAGACTTCATATATAAGTGGGTGTATCTTGAACATATACTCATGAGTGAAATAAAATAGACCTACATGTGTAAATATCATATAGTGTCCTTAGTGTAAGAACTCAGAAGAAGAAATAAAAATGGGAAGGCATAACACAGCTGAATGGAAAAATCAATAATTTAAGGGTTAAACAACGAAGAGAGAGCAAGCAGAAAAGACAGGAAACATGGCAGGAGAAAAGCCATGCGCTTATATACATACAATGAATTAGACAATGGTCCTAAGAATCTCCAACAGGTTTTTCACACTGAGGATAGCAATATGTAACACTAAAACTATGCCTGGAATGCCTGTCATTTGGGTCTTTTATATGCACACTGCTTCGTGTAATTTCAATTATTGCTATACTCTCTCTCAAGTAAATAGTTGGTTTGCAAGAAAATAAAAAAGGTATTAAAAGAGAATAAGAGATAGGATTGACCAGCTACAATTTTGTATATGCTTAGATTTCTAAATTTCTGTGTAAAAATGTGTAACTGTTTTTATCACATTCTATAAGGATTTATTAGAATGTCAATGATTGATGGAAAATACCGATTCCAAGTCTAAGATGTTTGATATTCAGAAAGACAGTGATATTAAGCTCAGGTACCTATGTTACAGAGTAAGAATATCACTAAGCTTCTCTCCTGGAAGGTTAAGAACATAAATTTACAGATCGAAATTAGAGAAAAAGAAGGACTACAAGAATAGCCAATATTCTGGCCCTAACCCTTCAAGGTCAGTGAGGACTCAGGACCTAAGAGAACCTGTGTTGTAACATCCTATAACTCTGTGGTGTCCCAAATTTTCTATTCAAGGAGATTTTTGGGGCCACAGAGGAAAGGGGTTGACAATTCATAGTATGCCTAAGGAGAGTCACTAAAGAGAAAACATTCTCTCAGGCTTTCACAGAGAGCAAACTGGTCAAGCAACAGCCATCACTCATCCAGATGGCTGACACTGACAACAGTTCTACAAAGCACTGTACATGGTTTCAATGTAAATCCCAAGGGTATTTGACTGACCTTGGGAGATACAAAAGTTATATGTTTTGTTATGCAGGTCTTGCTTTAATTTGGCCTTAACCACCCATTTACCATGAGGCATAAAACATAAAGCTAAATTAGTATGTTGAGCTGTAAAAGGCTTATATCAACAGCTTCTGACATTGCCAGTTCTGCCAATAGCCTACTACAATTATGGAATATTGGACTATGTATACAACTACTTTCTCTTAGTTCAATTAGAAGAAATTTTTATACCAATAATGACTTGAAAAATTATCATATCTGTATCCTATACTCTGAGTAACTACTACAAAGACAACAATGTGCATTGTATTAATTATTGGGGATGTACTACTAATGTGTTTCGGAACTGTCTCATTGTTATTTCTTATTAAAAGTAATAAAAAATAAAAATAGTAAAAAATATTAGAAATGATAGAAAATTTCATTAAACAAAATTACAGAAATTCAACAATGGATGTTATATCGAATGTCATTGCTTTTGAATTAGTTGCTCATATTACCAAATATAAGCATGCAAAATTGGTAAAAAATATAAAAAGTTTAGGGCTGGCAAGATAGCTCAGTGCTTGCCTGGAAAGTGCAGGGTCCTGAGTTCAATCCCTGGTAGTGAAAAAAAAAAATATATATATATATATATAATATATATATATATTATATATATATACATAATTTTAAAGGAAGAGAGAAAAAATTTAAGCATTTACTGTTCCTTTCGATAGATCAGCAGAAATCAGCGGTACAATTACGTGTATAGATAAGCATTTCTTTTTTCCTCTTTCTTTTCTCCTTTCCCTCATCCCAGTTGTTCCTTCCTTTTTAACAGCTTCCCTTTCACAGTATCTATTGTACTTTTCAGATTTTATTTTCTCTTTCAGGTTTTTACACTAGGAAGACAATGTGATGTTTACATATGTAAGTCTTATTTATTCAAGCACTGTGGATATCAGTGTGGAGATGCCTCAGAAAACTAGGATTAGAGGTCCCATTCAACCCAGCTATTCCTCACGTGGGTATTTTTCCAAAAGAATTTAAAACATCATACCGCAGTAATATATGTGCACCCATGTTTATAGCAATATAATCTGTCATAGCCAAATCTTGGAAACAAGTCAAATGGCAATCAACTGGGGAATGGATAAAAAATACGTGATGTTTTTATACAATAGAATATTACTGAGCTATAAAAAAAGGATAAAGTCAAGGATTTTATAGGTAAGTAGTTGCTATGGACCATACTCATACGTGAAGCAAATTAAAAGAGACTTTGCTCATTAAAAATAAAGGTAAATTGGGGAAAGAGCTGAAGTCATACATGTAAGCAAAGGCTTCCTGAATAGAGTTCCAGTGGCACAAGGGATAATAGGGCAAAAAATTGGCTTATATCAAGCTAAAAATCTTCTGTACAGCAAAGGAAACAATCAACAGAGTAAACAGATGGCCTACAAGAGCCAGCCCAATAGCTCCGCGGATTAAAGCTCCTGCAAGGAGGTTCCGGGGGTGCAGCTTCAATCCCGGGGCCTGCCTGCGGCCCTGGCCTTGGGGTATGCTGAGCTGGCAATTAAACGCAGTGCTTGGGAGGCTGTGTACAGGTGGATCACCATGAGCCAGTTCTAGTAATGAAGACCTGAATACCCTGTAGACCCTTCCCTAAAAATTACAGAAAAAACAGAAGAAAAAAAAAAAAAATAGATAGCCTACAAAATAAGAGAAAATCTTCTCCAGCTTTTCTGTCAGAAGAATAATATACAGAATACATAAAGGACACAAAATACTGAAATGCAAAAAACTCCCAATCAATCAATCAATGAGCAAATAAATTCACCAGGCACTTCTCAAAAAAGTACAAGTGACTCTTGTCAAAAGAAGATCAAGGATATGAAAAGATGTTCTAAATCTTTAGCCATCTGAGACATACAAGTCAGTTTTATACTGAGATTCCAACTCATTCCAGTTAGAAGAGTTATGCTTAATATGAAAAGCAACATTCCCAAGGGAAAAGAATCCTTTTGTGTTACTGATAGGAATGTTAAATTTCCACTATGGCAATCAGTGTGGAACTTCCTCAAGAAAACAATAATCTAAAACTAAAGATGTCAGCCGGGCGTGGTGGCACACGCCTGTAATCCCAGCACTTGGGAGGCTGAGGCAGGAGGATTGGTGCGAGTTCGAGACCAGCCTGGGCTACAAAAGTGAGCTCAAGGCCAGCCTGAACTGCATAGCGAGACCCTGCCTCAAAAAGACAAAAAAAAAAAAAAATAAAACTAAAGATGTCATTTAATATGGGTATATTACTCTGCTGTAAAATCCCCAAAGAATTAAGGTCTGCATATTATAACAATACCTGCATACCCACATTTACTATGGTGCCAACTGCAATAATAAAGCCATGGAAACAATGTAGGTGCCCACCAGTAGATGAATGGATAGGGAAACTGTAGTATATATACAAGTTAAAATATTATTTGGCCATAAATACAAATGAAATCACGCATCTTCCAGAAAATGAATGGAACTAAAGACCATCCAGGTAAGTGAAACAAGCCAAAAGCTGAATGATAAAGGATGCATGTTTTCCCTCATAAGAAGAATGGGAAAGAGAAGAGAACACATGAAAGTAGAAAGAACATTATTAGAGATGAGGAAGGCAGTCAGAAGGAAAAGTCAAAAAGGGCCAGGTGATAATGAGGAGGTGAAAAAGTATGTTAAATGCACATTCCCATATGCCAAAATCAAACTCGTCGTTATGAACAATAAAGATACATCATCATCATCATCGTCATCATCATCATCATCATCATCATCATAATACATTATCATTACATAATCACAAAATCAAACTGAAGACAAAATAAACCAAATAGTTTCCTATTGCAAGGGTTTGATAAGTAGAAGTATAAGATCTGGTTAAATCATTTCCAAGATGAAGTTCCATGGACAGAAATCACACAAAAAGTATCCACAAACTTCTTATCCCAGAGAGTGAGAAAAAAAATACTTCCATGGTGATGAGGCTACCCCCTTGGGGTACATCTGGGCTGCTGAGATTATCCCCAGGTTTTGGGTATACACACTCCTCCCATAAATATTTACATTCAGGAAAAACAAATGTAGCACACACCTCTGAGCCTAACACTGACTTCCTGCCCAAGCAAGCAAAAAATATTTTTGCACAGTTTAAGGAGATACTGAATTTCAAGGGAATACAACTACCTTGGTTAACTGAGCAAGGGTTAGTCTTTCTTTGTTAAGAGCTTTAACAAAAGTTTCAGAAAATCAGGTCACTGATGGTACTGCTGCACCTACTATTTTTTGTAAGTGACATAACACATCTGTACAAGTTTGCTTTCGTAGCTGCGGCAGTCACCGTGGTTATATATAGAAGCAATTATCTGGCTGTATCATTATATTTTATTATAGAGTCATTGCATTCATCTACATATTGAAATATATACTATCCTATTATAGACTACTTTCACTTTACCCTCTATTGTAATACTGTTAGAATGTTATATTGATTTTTGAAGTTATGTGTATATATAGATTATATTATCTGTGAAATTTATTTCTAAATGGTAAAAAGAGTATTATAAAACCTTTCCTTTTATAAGAAGGAGCACTGAATCTCACTGAGACCAATATCATCTAAATGCTACTATTAAACTCTAGAAAGTATATCCTATGCACTTGGGAACAGTCATTACTCCTGTCTTCCCATATTTCAAGAAAAACTGGGTATCTAGATATTTCTGTGACAGCCCCTCCTCTCTAAAGAAATAGACTAGTTTCTGAAAACCACGTCAGCATCAAAGATATTGGCACATCTTTTCTGGTCACTAGACTACAATCTCAGCTTAGAATCTGAGCATTTTCCAGAGAGACTGAGGAAGCTGTGTTCTTTTCCAGGGTATGTGTAATCACCCCAGGTTACCTGGCATTATACTTTGTGAGAATTTGTACACACTATCACTCTCCCTTCTCCAGGAAGCCTGTAAGAAGGACAGTGTCCACATTTCTGTTGCTTAGAAAGGTGGACTGGGCAAAACTTGAGAAAGGAAGCCAAGTCGGCCCCCTTCTCCAGAGCTCTATCATTAACCACAGCCACTAGTGCTAGAAGACTCCTAATGACCACTGTTTGCCTGACCCAATACACAGGACAGTACAAATATTCTCTTGTCCAGCCATTGCAGTTGCCTTATTTAAATTACATATTTATTCAACACAGAATTTTTTTTTTTTTTGTATTTTGGTACAGGGTCTACAGGGTCTCACTATGGAGATCGGACTCAATGACCCTGTTTTCAGTCTCCCATGTGCTGGGATTACAGGCTCATGTCGCCACGCCCAGTCTCAATCACCATCTCAGTGTGCCCTTGGGGAAGAGCACAGAATATATTTCTATGACAGAAATGTATAAGGTATGATTAAATAAGGGTATTTCAGAAATCTGTCACCTCAACTAGTTATTTATTGAGAATAGTAGCCGGGCGTGGTG
>PVJA010012560.1:0-51717 GCA_004027025.1 Myocastor coypus | reverse complement strand
AAAAAAAAAAAAAAAGAAAGCAATACTTGCTTTTGTAATGTAGAAATGCATGAAAGTAGCAAGAAGAAAAGTGCCCAGCCAGGCATGGTGGCGCATTCCTGTAATCCCAGCACTTGGAAGGCTGAGGCAGGAGGATCAATGTGAGTTCGAGACCAGCCTGGGCTACAAAAGTGAGCTCAAGGCCAGCCTGAGCTGCATAGCGAGACCCTGCCTCAAAAAGACCCAAAAAAGAAAGAAAGAAAGAAAGAAAGAAAAAAAAAAAACCTGCCCCATATTCTGTTCACCCAGAACAATTAACGGCTCATGCGGGGGAATATGGGCCTCCAGATTGTTTTTCATTGGTGTTCAATAAAAACAATTTCTAAAAGAGCAGTGCCACTCTGTCCCTCATGTGTGGCTCAGTGTCAAGATGGAAAAGAGCTCACTGTTGACATTTGCTCTTGGGTGACTGCTGGCTGGTCGCAATGGCCCAGCTGGCCAAATTCAGACACATCCATGTGCTTCCCGAAGCTCAGCGATCTCCTGGGAAGTAATCTTTATCCACGGCTTTCTTGGAAAGGCACTGAACTTTATTTTTCTGCTAATATCTGCACTTCAGCAAACTCCTCTAGGACGGGCTCAGCTGCACCCTGAAGCCAGATTTGGAGGGGAAAAGCATGCTTCTGCCAGCACGAGGAGGTCAGGGCGGGCAAGCTTTCTTGGAGCTGATGCCACCAGTGCCCCAGAAGATAAGACAGCCATTTCAGCCACCATTTCCTCCAATCTTTTCACTACTCAGTGCTTGGTCTCATCTCTTTGGGGAAGGAGAAAGAAAGGTTGTGCCTGGTGATGCCACACTCTGGCCAAACAATGGAACGAATACACAGCCTCTGGGAACTCTCAGCTTCTTGGATGTTGGTCTAGAGGGGCCAGGGATGAGTATAGTCCAGGAATGTGTCTTGGGGGGCTTACACTGCCAGAGGCTGGGATGGGAACTAGTTCGGTTAGGACCGAACGGCATGGCAGCCCTCATGGCTGCTGCTTAGGGCAGGGCAGAAGCCCACTCTGGGAGAACTCTGGGGTCTCTAACACTTAGGGGATGTGGAATTCCCAGAAAGCTGCTTAGAGAGGCCCACCCTTCCCAGGGCCTGCTGTTTAGCAATAGCATTCAGGAGGGATTTCTCAAGAAAGAACATTTACCCATGCCTGGGAGATTAAAAAACCTTGTGTCCACTTCCTGGCTGCATCTTGGGGCGTTTGTGAGCCTGCCTGCAAGTATGGATGTGTGGAGAGGAGTCTTCATTCACATGGCTTTTGAGGATTCCTAAGTATGAGTTTAAAAAAAAAAAAAAAAAGAAGAAGAAGAACTAAAAAATGTGTGCTTTTAGTTAGGTCGACATGAAAGCAGGAGAAGCAGCAGCAGCAGCAGCAGCGCGGGCTAAGCCGGGCGTCTGGGAACTGGCTCCCCTCCAGGCCTGGAGATCTGGGTTTCAGCACGCACGCAGAGAAAGTGCTCTGCAGCTCAACCCTGGATTTCCGTGTCTGTTTTCCCCTGCAGATAGGAATCTCAGCCCTTCCATGTCCTGTTCGAGCAGGGAGAGCTGCCACGGCCTTGCCCAGGGTGAGGAAGGAGCTGTCAGCTCCAAGCATGGCTATCGGCTTGGATTCTTGGAAAACTTCTTCCACTGCCTTTAGATCAATAAATATTTCAAAAGTTAGGTTCTAAGCTACAAAAACCAACAAAATCATTTAAATGTATGGATCTCTCTCTCTCTCTCTCTCTCTGTCTCTCTGTATGATTGGTTTACTGTAGCCTTTTCTTTTTCCTTTTGCTTTTTCTTCCCCCTTTCTCTTTCTCTTAAGAAGCCAGAAGTATAAACATGTTGCCATGGAGTTCTGTTTAAAATAAAATACAATGGAAAGAAAAGCAGCATGATGAAATAACCACATGGACTGCAGGATACACCTGATACTAATTACTGTCATGCAGAATGTTCTGGAAGACATTTGACTCGCCTGATGTATACATTCAAATCAAGCAAAGCAGGACTGGAAGGCTCCTTGGGGACCCTCTGGTCCAACTCTTTCTTTTTTCCAGATGAGGAAATAGGGGTCCAGAGAGGGGAAGGGCCTGGACCTCAGCCTACCAGCAAGGAGTGAGCAAAGCTAAGATTCAAACCCACAGGGCTCGCCTCAGAAATGCATGATTTCTAGTAGAGTCTTTCACCTTGGCCTCTCTCTCAGTGAGTACTAGAGGCCTACCAAGGGGCGAGATTTGTTTTAGTGTCTATATAGTAGGCTTGGGCCCGGCAGGATGGCTCAGTGTTCTAAAGCCCCTGCTTAGGGAAGCTTGGGCGGCTTCAGGGACTGCGGTTTGATCCCCAGCACCACATGCTGCGCCAGCCCTGACCTTGGGGTGGGCTGAGCCGGCCATAAAAGTGAGTGAATAAACAAAGAAAGGTTCTGAAACAAGAATAAAAATAATAAATTAAAAAAAAAAACTTAAAAAAAAATATATAGTAGGCTTAGGAACCAGGGGTCCCTTCACTCAGCAGAAAGACCCACTTTGCACTGGGAAGCCCCATTTTCCCCTTGGGTGCAAGGCCTTGAAAAGAGATATGGACATTGGGTATCAGAAGGTTCCTCCTTCCTATCTCTCCCAGGATACTCCAGTCGGGCCCGGGCTCCCACCCCAGCACCAACGCATGCCATTTTGGGTTTTAGGTCTCACGCACAGGTGTCAGCGCTAAGATTTCCTCCAGGGCCCTCAGTGCATGTCTACTGATGCTCTCTGGTGGCCGCCTCAGTTCCCACCTGAGGAGCCCCAGAGCGGGGATACAAAGCGCACCCCTCGCCTCTGCCCCCAGAGGCTAGCAACTGGGCCTGCTGGTATCTGATTGGCCACTGGAGCTTGACGACAGGGGCTCCTTGCTTCTGATTGGCCTCGGCTAGCTCTGGCTGTTTCCTAGCTATTAATACCGTGGTTAATAAATGTTCTCCTGTTGACTAGGGTTCTCGGAGCCATGATTTTTTGAAGGTTTCTTGATATCTACAGCTGGTTCCGGCCTTTCTGCAAATGCTGCTTTGGAGGCTCTGGTGTTGAGGGCTCCTCGAATCTTCACAGGCTGGAGGCGAGTCCTCTCCGTTACCATTACCCGAGGTGTTCAAAGCAGCTCCCAGTGTCTCAAATCTTCATGACCCCAAGATCAAAGTCAGATCCAGAGTAAGGGCGCCCCCTGCCCCAGGCTCCAAGTCTCTGGAGATTTGATAGTCACTTTCCACTTCCCCGCCAGCTTAAAAGTTGTCTCTCTCCCTTCCTCTGGCTCCGGATCTCTTATCTGTATGACGCCACCTCTCAGCATCGCCAGGCATGGGGGTCTGGCTCTGAAGCTGCCCGGAAACCCCAGAGAAGTGTGGGGGAGCTTTCTAACTTGATACCATTGCGGGGGTGGGGGGAGCTCCTTGACTTTCTCATTTGGGGTCCACAGCACATTCTTACCCCTTTTCTATAAGCAGACTCTCCTTCTTTCCTACCGGCTGCCACCCACCTGTCACCCCAAGATAGAGTCTTCGTACTTTTCAGCAGCATTCTGACCTCTGAGAGGACATCTGATTGACGGCATTGCCACTTTGCCACCGGGGTCCTGGCAGAGCTGCCCAAAGGCCACCTGTTAAGGATTAACTCTCATGTGCCAAGTCCCTAAGCACCAGGCTGTGCAGTTAGAGCCGCAGCAACATGTGTCACTGCCCGTTTTCCTGAGTGTGCAGAGGTGGCTGCAGTGGTGGCCAGGAGAGGGGCTGCTTTTTCCAAGTGTATATGTGCGAGAATCATCCAAATCTGGGGGAGGGGGTTACTCCAGGAATCGCCACACGGGACTCTGTCCTCACTGGAAAAGTACTTTTCTTAGATGGACACGGCTCATACGTATGTAATATTTACTGAAGTCTAGGTTGGGGAGGGTACTCCTTTAAGTGGGAGAAACAGCCCGTAGCCCCGGGAAGAGCGCAAGATGCTCGCTCGGTCTCAGGTACGTAGGTTGTATGTGACAGAGCTCGGAGACGCCAAGCCAGGTTTCTCGGCTTTCAGGATGCTGTGCTGACTCGCTCATGTCCACGCGTCAGAAACAGGGTGGGCTGGAGTAGGGCGACAGCCTCGGCAACATCCGGGGGTCAGCTATCTCATGTCGGGGTTGCTTATTTTCCAGAACAATAAGCAGACGTCAGGTTTTCCTCCTAAGTCTGCATCCTCTGATCGATGCTTGGAAATGCAAGCGATCCTGCGTGATCACCACCCCCCAGCCCCGACCCGCACACCCCGGGCATCCCACCTTTGCGCTCAGCCCTGTAGGGACGACCCTGCATTGGGGGTGCTTTCCTCACAAATCCTGCACACACAACCCCCTTCCTCTTGTGTTCAGGGCTCATAGAGGGAAAAAACGCCAGCGACCACAGGGTGTTGGTCATGGCGGCCAGGGGCACTGCGGCAGATTTTTTTCCTCCGTTCTTTGCTGCAATCTGGGTGCGGCTAGAGCAATTTGTCATAGAATCTGGGGGGCTCATTTTTCCGGCCAATCACTTTTAGAGAAATGAGCGCATTGCAGCAGAATGCGCTGACGTCAGAGACCACCCCTTCTGCGCCTTCATATAAACCCCACCCAGCCAGCCCCTAGCGCAGACGGCGGCGAGCTGCGATGGAGCGCGCCTTGGCTCACTGGCCTGGCGCAGCTCCTCCGAAGAGCCGGGGCGCCCACGCAAGCCTGCCTCACTCGGTGAGTGGTTGGCCATCCTTGCCTCGAAGGATGTGCAAAACGAAGACGACATCCCTGCCGGGCTGCATTTTGTCCTCCTGGACACCAGACAGACCGATGCCAGGGAACATCTCCCGAAGGTGGCCTTTTTTGCCTTGGTCACGAGCATCAGGACACGAAATTCTGCCAGGAGGGGGAAGTTTCAGGCACATTTTCCCGCTGGGAGGACAGCAGGGGTCTTTTCTGAGCCAGTCCTAACGGGCAGGCTGAGTAGCAGGGACTGATACGGAAGGGGAGCCAGGAGGAATCCAGTCAAACACGCTCGTAGTCACTGGGGTCCAAAAAATCCGATTTTCTGGGCTTAAACATACCTTCCAGATCATGTTCATAGCGGGAGAGACGGCGATGATGCAGTGTGAATGCCCGGGACTGGGGGCAAGCACCCGGCAGAAGGTTCTGGGATATTTTGCCCCCTGTCTTCTGGCCGGCCGTGGGCGTGCGAGGTACACAGAGGTTCCTGTCCCGAGCGTAGCGCCGAAAGTTGGAGCCTGGTGGGCTCAGGGCAAAACAGTCAAGCGTGTGAGCTGGACCCAGGGGGTCTCATGGGGCTGCGCTGCGCCGTGGGGAGATGCAGTGCCCAAGCGCGAACCTGTCAGACGCCCCCAGGTCCAGTTCGGCAAAGATGAGAGGTCCCGCAAGGACCAAGGGGCTAGAGGTACAGGTGAGATAGAAAATAGGACGGGGGCCGTGTTTGTGGGTCCGAGAAGGAGGAGGAGAAATATAGAAAAAGGGGGTGTGTTGAGAGGGATCTGGGAGCTGTGAACTGGATGAACGGGGGCGTCTTACGGTATTGCGCATGATGGTCACTAGAAGGTTCTGGCATGTTAAGTGATTTTGACTTTCGGTGAAATCGCCTTTTGCCGTTTTCTTTGTCCCTTTCAAGGCCCCCCAAGCCGCCCCCTCCTCAGCCTGGGTTGGCGGGCTTGGGGTGGGGGCGCAAGAGGGCTGCTACGTGGCAGGTTTCTAGAAGGTTTTCTTGTTTGCCGCAAGAGGGCGCTAGAGGCACTGCGGAATTTTGGGGGGCGGGGTGGGGAGGGGTGGTGGCCTTTGTTCTTCTCCTACAGGGGTCGGGTATGGGGCTTACTGGGGTGCTATTCGGGGTTCACCTACGCGAGGGGGAGGCAGGTTGTGGTCTTTAGGTTCGCTGCTAGTGTCTGCAGGATTCGTTTGGGCAGAGCTGCGTCATCTGCTCTGGTTGTGCGCATTGAGGTGTCGTGGGAGTGCGTGGACGCAATTAGCTTATTTCATGGGTTCTTGGGTTTTTTTCGGGGGTTCTGAATCTGTGGCTCTTGGGGGCAGGAGGACAAGACTGGAAATAGGATGAGGGCCCCCCAGTGAGGATTTTGAGTATGTGGCGTAGGAGGAAGCGAGATTTGGGGGTGGGGGGTGGGGGCATCGCCGCTTGGGGCTAAGGGGGAACAGCCGGGTGGTCTGCGTTTGTTTTGTTCTATGTTGTGTGTCCCAAGACCACAGGTAACGGGCCGAAATGGTGTATTGAGAACTGGGCCTTTTCCATGGTAATTAATTTGTTTAATTGGATTTGCCGAAGGTATCTGGTTTTTCTTATCGCAAATGGAATCGCGCTTTAGGGAAACCCTGGTGGCAGGGCTCCTTGCTATCCTAGGTTTCTAGTGTGAGGTGATTCTGGTGGTAGGGGGCGCAGAGGACCCTCTGGGCTTGCGTTGGGGGTGCAGTCCCCTCTCATGGTGAGCGCTGGCTGGTGGCAGCTGGCGAGGCCATCTGGGATCGTAGCAGTCCTTTGCGACGGCGCGGGTGGGCTGTGCGCCACGGGCCAGACAGAGACCTGTTGGGCGCCCCGCGCCCACCCTCACCATCCTGGCCTAGCAGCTGCGCTCTGGCGCGGGCGGGGCGCCGCAGGTGGTTGCGCTGTTGGTTTGACTCGGGTGCTGTCTATGTGCCCCCTAGCGGTGTGTTCATGCAAATGGCTCCAGGTCCACTAACTTGGCTTTGAGGTGGTGCGCAGGCGCGCGAAGCAGAACACTTATGACCTGTCAATCATGTCATCCTTACTCCCTCCCATTGCTGTCCCCCCTCCCAATCCTCCTCCCCCTTCTCCCTCCTCCCCTCCCACCTCTATCTTCTGGCCCCTCCCTTCTAAGGTTCCTCCTCCTTCTCTCCCCGCCCATCTTCCCTCCCTTGCACCCCTCCCTCCTCCCCTCCCTCCAACTGCCCCCTCCCTCTCTCTGCGGTTCCTGCATTGGCCATTAGAGGTCATCGAGATGGTTCTGATCTGTCCCCCTCCCATAGGGTCTCTTCGCAGATGACATCAAGGACTCACCCCTTCCCCGAGGACCACCTCCCCGGATGCCAAGCTGCTGCCCGTTGCCTGCTGCCCTCTCCTCACGGTACCTTGGCCCCCTTGAGGGTCTTGCACGTAGCATGGAGGGCCCTGCTATCCAGTTGCTACCTACCCCAGACCCATTTGCTACTAAAGACAATTAACTTATTTAGTGAACTTAAATGCTATTAACTTATGACTAATCCCTGGCCTTGGGCTTTTATGCAGGTTCTCATTTGCATATGGCCCTGGACCCCACCAGCCTATAAGCAGCCACCTGCAGGTCCCAGGTCGAACCTCTGGATGGGACAGCACGAAGATGCCAGGAACCGACCCGCAGCTGTCCTTCAGGACTAAAGCCTTACACCAGTGCCCTAGTGAGGGGGCACTGGGCACCCCCCCCCCCACGCCCCTGCCTGTGATGTGACTCTGCCTCCTGTCCTGTGTGTGTGGAACTGCTCAAGAACCCACTGGCCAACTGGCGCTTCCCTCCCTGGGGGTGTCAGTCTTCCCTGACTGACCAACTGTCAGCGCCTGCTGTTTTAGTGGAGGGTCCCTCTGGGGATTTCTCAGGCGGGAGACCTGGGCCAAGAGCCTGTGGTGGGCTTCTGGAATGAGCATGTGCCTGAATGCCAATGGCATGTCCCCCCTCCCAAGACCTCCCTATCCTTTCTGGAGGAGCAGGGACGCCAGGGGCAACCTCCTAGGTGGTTGTGAGAATTAAATGATCAAAAAAGGGGGGAGCTGGGGAGATGGCTCCGTGGCACAAGTGCCTGCCTGGCAAGTGCAAGGTCGTGAGTTCAAACCCCAGTCCCACAAAAAAAAAAAAAAGAAAAAGAGAAAGAATTAAATGATCTAAAGCAACTCAGGTCCAGCGGGGCATAGAGGAGGTAGTCAGCAAATGTTTGTTGAAGTGTCTGCCAGGTTCATCTGGTCGCACTGTGCTCCATCTTACTTGTCTTCCTTATTCTCCTACAGACTCCCGACAGCCCCTGCAGAGGGGCTCTTCTTGCACCAGGCAGGGGCACCACAGGGACACCGGCCAGAGGGCAGCCTTGAGTAAGATCATGAATTAGGCACACATTCCTTTCCAGGGCGCTTTCCACACAGCACACGGGGTCTCCTCATGCTGCCAGCTGGCCTTGCGCACAGGCCACAGTGAATTTGGTCTTGATTTGCTTAATCTGGAAAAGGTAGGTGGGACAGAGGCCTGTGAGCCTCAGGGCCCCATCCCATGGGGCGGTCTGCACACACATTCACGGAGAAAGCAAAAGGGGACCAGTGTCAGTGTTTCGTCAATAGCGAGAGAAGGGGTCAGAGTTGAGTCCTGGGTGCTGTCCTAGCTGTTGGTGACGTTCCTGGCCCCTGGCCTGGAGTTACTATATTTCCATTTAAACATTTAAGGTGGGGCAGCTTGTCTGAAATACCAGGTGTCCAGGGTAGTTTTGGGGTGGCCCCAAAGAAGGTCCCCGTGTGCTGCCTCCACCTCTTAACGGTGTGACCTTCTGATAAATTGCTTAATTTCCCCTCCTTTCAGTTCTTTCTGTGCCCTAAATGGGGATTAAAAACAAAAAGCAAAAAACAAAAAGCCCCACCCTGGTTTTCTCTGCCCCACAGGGTGCTTTTCAAAGCCACATGATGTAACTGCTAGGAAAGTGCTGTGTAAATTGCTGTGTAAATTGCAGGGCACATAACCCCAGGCTGTCCCTTGGTGGCCCCTGCACGGGCCTCTGGCCCCTTCCCAATCAGTCTGCGCCCAGTAGGTTTTCTGGGTGTTTGCACTCCACAAATAAATTTCAGAATCAATAAAAATGGAATCAATTCAGCAAACATTTCCTGAGATGCTGACAATATGCCTCACGTGCCAGGCTAGGTATGGGCTCCAAAGATAATGAAAACAATCTCCTGCAAGCTAATTGGGGTCCTCATTTGGCCAATACTTTTCTTTGGTCTCCTTTTAAGCCAACCAGTTTTGTCCGGACAAGACAAAAACGACTCTAGGTTGCTTTGGAGAAGCCCAGCTTGTGTGGACAATAGCGGCCCAGCCTCTGAAAAGGCCTGATTGGATTATGCGGCAAATGGAGGTGGGAGGGTGGCTTAGAAGGGAACAAATGAAGTGGGCTGGGCCTCGCTTGGAGTTAATTCAGGCTATTAGGGGGGAACCTTTTGTCTTCCAGCAACAGACAGAAGCTTTTACCTCTGGTTTTTTTCCATCCTGAATGCTCAGGACATGTAATTCATGACTGGAGACTCAGGTGACAGTTCAGTGGAGTGGGCTGCGGGGTGGAGGGGCAGTGAGTGGTAAGGGTGAGGGTGAGGGCTGTGATTCCCTTTACATTTGTCCATGCATTTGATCCTCACAACTCCTGTCCTGACCCAGGGCCGGCCTGTCACCACCCAGGGACACAGAGGCTGTCAAGTGGCTCCTTCGATTGGGCTCCCGTGTTCCCAGTGCCTTCGATCCAACAGTAGACCTGAACCTGTCTCTGCCTTGTGCCTCCATCTCTGCCTCCTCCTTGTCCGGACTCTGTTCTCCCTGGAGCCTCGAGTCCTGGGCCCTCCTGTCCTTCTCTGGCCACTCCAGTCTCTCTCTTTCCTTCACAGCTCAGCTTCTCCAGGGGCCCTGTCTCCACCGCTTTCCTTCTTCACCTCCATCTCCTCTTCAACCCATGCCTCCGCCTGCTCTGCTCCGCTCCGCTCGCCAGGCTCGCCCAGGTAAAGTCTCTGTAGCTTAACTGTCACACGTCTGCAGCCACCACACACGTCTGCACCTTCTGACATGGCTCTGCGGCTCCGATTCACGTCCATGGACACACACGCCACACAGACACCTGTGCCTGGGATGCTTAGGCCTCCCAGCTCTGGAGCGTGCCTCTTGGCAGAGCCTCAAGTCCTTAGGAGCTGGCAGGGCTGGGTCCAAGCCCAGGACCAGGGGGTAGATCAGCTCTCCCAAGGGCCCTGACAGTCCCAGTTGCAAGTGGCAGGCCATGTGTGACAGGCTTCGCTGCAGATAAGCATCACATAGGGCTAGGGAAGAGGCTTCCAGAAGGCGATGCAGGAGGTGTGGCATGGTGCAGGTGCTTCTAAGTCTTCTTACAAGACCAAAGACTAGAAGAGCCAGAGGTGGAAGGGATAGGAGAGAGCAGAGACCAGAAGAACCCTGTAAAAAGATATCAAAGACCAAAGATAAAAACCCAAAGCCAAAAAGCAGGAAAAGGAGACTTAGTAAATATTAAAACCCATCTAAGCCTCATCCAGCAAAAGGTTTCAACCTCTTTAGGTTGCATTAGTTTTAGAGCAAAGAAAATAGGAAGCCTTTAAATTGGTCATCCAGTGTCAAATGCCAGCAGGTTTTCAAATCAAATGCCCCCATTTTGGCTTTCAACTCCTCTATCCAGTTTAACCCCTTTGCCTCCAGCCTGGTGCCACTGTGCCCAGCCAGTCCCCAAGGGCTGAGCAGTAAGGCCAGGGATGAATGGCCAGCAGGAAAGTATGCCTCGCCCCCAGCCCCGTTTCAGTTTTATTCCACTTTCCCCCTTGTCCCTTAATGAACGCAGGGCTAATCTTGGGCCTTGTCAAAGGAAGAGGCCTCAGACACTAATGAGGTGGCAGCTGGATTCCAATATTCGCCTCCTAAGGAACCTCCTTTGTCTGCAAAGGGAAAGCACACTGATTATCATAATGAGGGGAACCAGTTTCTGCAGGGCAGGGGCGATCATGGGCTCTGAAGCCACGCTTTGAATTTTGAGCTATTGCCAATGTCTCCTTGCCCCCCTCATTTGAGTCTGTGACTCTGTCCCGACTTCTGGTCCATTGAGTGGGGTTGTAAAAGCAGGGTGGAAGATAGGTTGCATTGTAGGGTGTAGCAATGCTCCCCCAGATTGCAGCCTGGCCAGCATGTGCACTCTTGCCGTCTAGGGATTTGGCTGTGGCACCCGGCTCTCAGGTTCAGCTTTTTTTTTTTGTGGGACTGGGGTTCAAACTCATGACCTTGCACTTGCCAGGCAGGCACTTGTGCCATGGAGCTATCTCCATGGCTCCTTTTTTTTTTTTTTGTCTTTTTGAGACAGGGTTTTGCTGTACAGTTCAGGCTGGCCTTGAATTCATTTTGTAGTCCAGGCTGGTCTGGAACTCACATCGATCCTCCTACCTCAGCTTCCCAAGTGCTGGGATTACAGGAATGCACCACCACACCCAGCTTTTTCTCTTTTTTTGGTGCGACCAGGGTTGGAATTCACGACCTTATACTTGCCAGGCAGGCACTCATGCCATAGAGCTTATCTCCCCAGCCCCCTCAGGTTCAGTTTCCAAAGTCAGCACACATCAGACCTGCTTCCAGGCCCACAGGCCCAGAGTGTTTAGACCTTACTCAGACTAGTAGGTGGCAGCCAGAGAGGGCCAAGGCTGAAGCACCGATGGGGTCACCTCCAGCGAGCCCCCTTGTGGGATCCATCACGTACAGGGAGAGGGTTAGCACCTCAGCACCAAGCTTTCTAGTTGGGGTTCAAATTTGGCCAACTACAGACTGGTGAGACTGATTGGTCTTAGGGTGCAGTGGAAAGCAGGAGGAGTCGGCCAGGGCTAGCTGGGCATGGTGGTGTGCACCTGGAATCTGAGGCTGAGGCAGGAGGAGTTGAGGGCCGGTCCTGGGCTACGTGGTAAGCTTCAGGGGTAGCCCGAACTACGTAGTGAAACCTTGGTTTAAAACAAAAAGATAAAAATACCCAACAGTGAGTTTAACCACCCCCTCCCACACCCTAGCGGCTGAGACACATAGGGTAGAGTGCATGCCCCCCTCAGGTGTGCCCTGAGCCAGTGCCCAACACCATTCCTTGGGTGTGGGCTCCTAGCCCGGAGCTCCTCTTGACCCCTCATGCCCAACACCCCAGGTTTTGCACCCTGCCCTGCACCCCCTACACAGATGGAGCCCATTCACCTACGTAGAGCAGGTCTGCCGAGCATGAGACCCACCTTAATCTGCCAGATTCTGGATATCTCCCAGCCTAAGGCAGCTCAATCAAGTTTAGAGCACTCTGATTAAACTTTAGGTGCTCACCAGACTTTTAGCCAACTAGAAAACAACTAGAGGTTAAGGGACATGGTCAGAGTGAGCGAATGTCCCAACCTTTTATTTAATTTTAATTACTAGGCCGATCTTGAAGGGCCTCCCCTGGCTAAAGGTCCTGGGGGTCCTGGGGGTCCTGGGGTGGCATAGGCTGCCCCTTCCCAGGTAGCAACACCAGATTTGGACAGACAAGGCTTGAGCTGAAGCCTCAGGGGGCCTCTTCCCACCCTGTCTTCTGAAGGGGACTTCTGATGAGTCATTTCCCACATAGCCACTGAAGAGTAGAGCCAACAGTTTATGACATTTGTGTGTGTGTGTGTGTGTGTGTGTGTGTGTGTGTGTGCGTGCGTGCGTGCGTGCGTGTATGCGCTGGTGTTGAACCTAGGGCCTTACTGCTGAGCTATACCTTCACCCCTTTATTGTTTTTTTTGCGGGATCCAGGTTCAACCTCACAACCTTGCACTTGACAGGCAGGTACTTGTGCCGCAGGGCTATCTCCGCAACCCCTCCCCTCAGCCCTTTATTTTATTTATTTTTTTTAAAGAATTATTTATTTTATTATTATTTTTTTTTCTTGTTTCAGAACCTTTTGTTTATTCACGCATTTTTATGGCTGGCTCAGCCCACCCTGAGGGCAGGGCTGGCAGAGCATGTGGTGCTGGGGATCAAACTGTGGTCCCTGAAGCCGCCCAAGCTTTCCCAAGCAGGGGCTTTAGACCACTGAGCCATCCTGCCAGACCCCTTTATTTTTTTTTTAAATAATTTTTTATTATTTTTTTTTTTTCTTGTTTCAGAACTTTATTTATTTGTATGGCCGGCTCAGTCTGCCCTGAGGGCAAGGCTGAATCAGCATGTGGTGCCTGCCAGGGATTGAACTGGGGTCCCTGCAGCCGCCCAAGCAGGTGCTTTAGACCACTGAGCCATCCTGCCGGGGGCCCCCCTCATTCCTTAAAGATAGGGTTTCCCTAAGTCTCCCAAGTGGCTCAGGTAGAGGTTAAACTTCCCATTCTTCCTGTTTCACACCATCCTTCCCCTGCATTCCAGAGCTAAGATTACAGGTGTGCAGCTCCATAGCCCCTGCTTGCCCTCTGCTAGGGTTCAACCATTAAAACACAGGGCCCAGAGTCACTGTTAGCTCCAAGGTGGCCCCTGTGGGGATTCACAGCTGAGGAGGGTGTGGCGGATGCTCAGGGTCCAGGCTTTCCACGCTCCCAAGTGCTGGAGTCTTTTTTTTTTTTCCCAAAAAATACATAAATAAATAAAAAGAAAGGATCAGACTATGCAGTCCAGGCTGGATGTCAATGCATGGCTATCCTGCCTCGGCCTCCTGAGTGCTGGGCTCACAGGAGTGTGCCACCACACCCCGTATCCTTGGAGCTTACCTGGGCAGTCCCCTCAACCCACATGCTGGGAGGAAGCTGAGCTAACTGCCCCGGGTGTAGGCCTGTGGCCTGAGCCCTTTCCTGGATTCCCAAAAGTTTCTGAGGCTGTTCAGGAAACTGTTCCATGCCACAGGGACCAGGTGGCTTCTGAGTTGAGCCCCAGAGTCACAGGACATCTATTAAGGCAGAGGTGGTAGCCCAGGAGATGGCAGGAAGTTTCGGGTCCAAAGAGATGGGAAAGGAGGCCTGTGGGGTGCAGAAAGCGCCCACACTTTCCTCAGAATTGCCTTTTGCCTTTATTGCTCCTCTTGCACTGTGATCTCAGCCTACCTTTTCCTCACCCTCCCACTTATGTGGCCCTCCTGGGGTGTCCTAGGCCAGCCTCCCCCTCCTCTCGGTGTCCTAGCACCAGCCTGGCATAGAGTGGGGCACAGTTAGAGTATGTGGGATGTAGGTTTGGGCAGGTGGATGAATGCCAGCTGGACCAACACTGCAGAGCAGCAGATGGGCCAGAACCAGGTGGGGGCAGGGCGGGGGGGGGAGGTGCTAGCTCCCAGCCAGGCCCTCTTTGGAGGGGCCCTGTAGGTCTTGCCCTGCATTCATCCGCGCGGCCATTCCATCATTCAACAGTTGATCCTAACTGAGCATGCCCACAGCCCTGGCCTCGGACTTGGCACCTGTCACCTAGCGTGTCCCTTGATGGCCTCTGCTGCCTGGGGAGGTTGGCCGGGGAGTGTCCCAGGGGCCGGAGCAGTGTGCTACGGACCTGTAGTGGCAGTGAGGGTACAGGGCGGCCTGGTGACCCACCGGGTCTTCTACGAAAGCCACACACCTGCCTGTTCCCAGTTCTGCATGCCCAGTGCTGCATGCCCAGCCCTGCACGTGGATGCCTGCCCCAGACCCCGGCCCTGGTGCATGCGAGTGGCTGTGTGTGTCCTGGCCATGGCCACTCAGGTCTCCCTCCTGAGGAGGGGGTCTGACTTTGACCCCACCCTCAACAACTTCCCCCAGGGGCCCAGTCCAGCTCCCTGGCCCACACCCTGCTGGCTGGGGCCTGTGTCCCATGAGAGGATGAATGGCAGGGAATCCCCAGGTGAGCCTGAAGGCTCTGCCTCTGGCTTGCTGCTCACCTGTTGTCTCTCCCTGTTTGGCTCTCTGCCCCACCCAGCCTTTTTGTCACCCTGCAGGTCCTCACAGTTGTCCCCTTTGCCCTGCCCAGCCTTCTGCCCCCCACCCCAGCCTGTACCTGCAGCCGCCTACACCACCCACTGCCTCTGTGCTGTTGTCAGGCCCAGATGCCATGCCCAGGTCCCTCAGTACTGCCTCAGTTGACAGAAGGTTCTCCCCCTGCGCCCCACACTCAGATACCTGCTCCTGTGGGCCAAGCCTTGCCCTGCCCACTCCACCACCATGTTCCCAAGAATCCTGGGATCAGGGCCACCAGACACCCTGCTGACAACTTGCTGTTGGTTCGGGGCGGCAGTTTCCTCTTGCCCTGACTCCTCCCACACAGTGACCCCACACCACCTCAGAGCAGCGCTCAGGTGAGATGTGCTGAGCACATGCTAGGTGTGTCTGTGCATGAGTGCCAGGTGGCTTACCCCGTTCTTACCTTGGAATAACTCAACACTCCCTGCCCCTCCCCAAAGCTGGCGTTGTCTACTGTGGCCGTGACTGGCTGGTCCAGCTGAAGGACGTCGGATGGAAGTAACAGGAGCCACCTCCAAGGACTCCCTTCTCCATGAGGAGCATGAAGAGCTGCTCGCCTGCCAGGTCTGGGGTGAGTTTCTTGCGTCTTTTTCACACACATGTACATGCACATGCACACGCACACGCACATGTGCAACTTCACTAGGGTCATGCAGGGGTAGGAACATTGCAGCTGCATTCTGGGATGACATGGCCAGCTTTGCAAATGCGCCTCGGCGTCGTCCTGGAGATTGCGGTGGAGCCCCTAGGTGACCGAGCAAGCACGGTGGAGCACACGCCAGGCACGGTAAGTGGAAGCATCCAGCTTTGGGGACAGCCAGGGCCAGGTACACCATCTCTCACTCACTCACTCACTCTGCTGCGCCGATGTCACTTTCTACAGGGGGATGCAATCTGCTGAGAGCTCTGGAAACGGGCTGCGTGTCCTGCAGGAGGGCACTGTTCCTGCCCACCATGATAACACTGTCCCTGGGAGTCTGGCACTTCTGCACTCTGGCCTTGACATTGTCCTCACATCAATGGGCACATGCTTCCATGGCCTCTTGCCTCACCCCAGATCTCTATGGGGCACAAAGGTTTTTGTTGAAATAAATCAGAAATCCTAGAGGATTTAAAGAAAGGAAGATGGTCCATGACCCCCTCCTAGGTTTGAGGACAATTCTCAGAGCATCCTGGGCTCTCAGTTGGGGTAAGTGGAGTACTCCAGGCTCTGTGTGAAGGGGCAGGGCTCTGCTGGGAGACCCTGCTTGGCTGCCTGGGAGGCCCTGTCCTGCTCCGGCCCAGCTTGCTTAGTGAACACCCATGCCAAATGGAGGGTTGCAGACTGAGGACAGGTTGTTCTCGGCCCAGGTGCCAGCCCTGCAACCCTGGTGCCCAGAGGTGGGGTCTCTCAGCTGACCTCGTACCAGGCCCCAGCCTGGAGGGGTGCGGCTGTGTGTGTGTTTCCCAGCACAGCTCCCACTGTGTTCTTTACTTGTGACGTGGAGGCAGCTTTGTCCCCTCCCCCAGGATGGCTGTAGGGCAGGGGGGCAATTTTATATGAAGCCTGAGGGCCCTGTGGGTACCAGGCATAGGAGTCTGGTCTGCTTGTCTCTGCTCCCTGGAGGCTCTGGCAGGCTGGGGCAGGTGGGGAGTGTGTACGCAGGGCACCCACGAGGCGCTGCCCTGTGCCATTTACCCCACACTGACGTTGGCTGAGCCACCTGCAAACACAAGCGGTATGAGAGGCAGGCTAGGGGAGCTTTGTGTCCCAGGATGTGGGCTCCTGGGGTATCTCAGCTGGGCTCACTCAGGCAAATCCAGGGGTTCACAAAGCTGAAGACTCCCAACTGCCCTCAGGGATTCTCAGGGTACTGCCAAGTGGGGCTGGGTCAGGGGCATGGGCACCGTGGGGCAGAGGAACACACAGGCAGGTGTCCTCTCCCCCCAGTGCTGCCCCCAAGCAGGGGTTTGGGACAGAGCCATCTGTGCACTAAGTTGTCACATTTCAGAACTTTGGCCATCAAACCCAGGGCTTAGGCTTGTGAAGCAGGAAGGCTATAGCTTTTAGGTCCTTGTGTGTAGTCCACAGTTTTGATTCTTTTTTTTTTTTCTTCTTTCAAAACTTTTGTTTGTTTGTTTATTTTTATGGCCGGCTCAGCCGGCCCTAAGGACAGGGCTGGCGTAGCATGTGGTGCCGGGGATCGAACTGCTGTCCCTGCAGCTGCTCAAGCTTTCCTAAGCAGGCAGTTTAGACTACTGAGCCATCCTGCTGGGCCCCCCATTCCACAGTTTTGAGCAAATTTTCTTCTAGGTTTTGTGTCATTAGGTAAAAAAACTGATTAGAAAAGACCCAAGTTCTCAATTAGAGAAGCTGAGAGAAACCTAATGTTACCTCATCCTCACCCATAATGACCACAGGAATTACAGAAGGGCCACATTGCTGAAGACAAAGTGACCATTTTTGGGGGACTTTTCTTGATTGGTGCTCAATCCCTGAGCAGGAAGGGTGGAACCAGACTCTCACTGCTCAGAGAGCAAGGCACTGAGGGCACCGTAGCCCCAGGGGGCTTGTGTTTGACAGTACCTAATGGCTTCAGGGTGGGCACTGACCTAGGGGAAAGATGGGGGCCCTTCTCTCAAGGCCCTCTGGGGAGGTAGGGAAGTTTAGTTGAGGGCTTGGAGCTACAGCCTTTGCCTAGTATGCTGAGGGCCTGTGTTCCATCTCTAACACTACAAATACGTGTGCACATACACTTGAACACTCATGCACGCACACGTGTATACACATGCTCATGCGCTCACGCACATTAGCGTTTAGTAGACTTTGCTCAGGAATGAGTGGCCCTTTCGCAGCTCCTGCCTGTTAGTTGCTGCTTCAGGTTTTTGGGCTTCTGTCCTTAGGGCTCCTGAGTTGTGATCTAAACTCCAGGTATATTTCAAATCTATTTCTCTGCCTAATGTTAAAACCTGGCAAGGCCAAAGCACAAGCAGATCCATGTGTTTCTTATTCATTCATTTATATGAAGTAACTTAAATGTGTTTTTTAATGAGCAATCAGACTTCTAGAAAGCATTAAAAATGTATGCATCTTTTAATGAGCTTGCTAATGAAATTATCTTTAAGACAAGAAAGGAGCTTCAGATAGCAGGGGTTGTGGAAGGAGACAGGAAGACGGAGGGTGACGTAGGACATAGGACATAGGAAGCTATGCGAAGAGGCCTGAGAGTATGGGCTGTGTTTTCTGGCTTTAAGACATGAGAATTGAAGTGAGTGGTAAGGCCCAGGAAGGAGCCTCTCTTCTCCTGACACTTGGAGCCCTGTCCCTTCTGTTGAAAAACCAGGAAGTCTGCCTTCCTTTCTCCTATCCCTAGTGTGAGCATACAGAAGAGTATGAGAAACCTGGACCTTTCCACAAGAGGTCACTTTAAGTGCAGAGTTCCTCTTTGCAAGGAAGAGATGTCCCAGCAAGAAAGGCTCTGCTTTGCTGGGGGAATCCAGCTGGTTCACATGGCAGTGCAGGCCTCAGAAGCCCCATGTTTGCCGGGTTTGAGGGAAGGGCTGCTGTCCAGAAGCTTTGCTTCTGCAACATGGAAGGGCCAGAGCCAGGCAAAGTGGTGTGAAGGACCCTGGGGGTCACGGGGTGTGGGGTGGGTGCCCTCTACAGTGGCTCTTGTGGGCATCTTGGGGACCTGCAACAGGACATGCTAGTGCCAGGAGAAGGGTCCTGGGGGGCACTAGCCCTGAGATTTCTAGTACCTTCTGCTTTTGACTACTTCTGAGGCCAAGCAGAACCTGTGCCCAATCTTTGCTTGGGTAAGTTGGTCACTGTCCCCAAGCTTCCTGGAACAGAGTTATGAGGTTCCCAGCCAGGTCTACGTTCATCAAGACCTAGTGGCTGCTGGGAGTTTGGTGTGCAGGGCAGGTGCTCAGGGCTGCGGCTGGTAGGTCCTCCCAGCCCCCAGCTGGAGTTGGTTGTGTGTGGGAGAGGAATTAATTAGGGTAAAGATGGTCCGAGGAGGAGGGTATGGTCATGACTTTCTTAATTGCTCTACAGTTTCTTTGGACTTCAGAAAAAAAAATGCAGATGGAGCGTTCTTAGCTTCCCTCCCCCGGGCAGGCAGGGAGGGAGGCTCCCCACCACCTTTTGCTTGGTCTCTTTATACAGTGAATAGGGTCTTTGGCAGGGGCTTAAGGAGGAGACTCTTAGCCTGGGAGCTTGCAGGGCCCCTTCAGATGGAAACAAAGGCTCTGGCAGAAAGGAATGTGGGGCGCCCCTCAGCACAGCCACCTGGGGATAATTGGGCAGCAGGCTGCAGATGAGTTTTCCCAGGTTCCCTGAATGCACTCTATCAATGGAAGGTGCCCTTTCTTCAGAGAATAAAACCCCAATTACCTTCCTGGAATGGAGTGTGTGTGTGTTCCCTGGCCCTGGCTGTCCAGGCCCTGGCTGTCCAGACCCGGGCACAGACCTTGCAACCAGCAGGTTCACTTGTGTGACCCTGGCACACCACACCCTGCATTTCAGAGCCCCATTGCTGCGTGTTGTTCAGGGAAAACAAGTCACAGGGGTGGTGCCTGTGAAGGAAAGTTGCTCAGACCACCAGGCCTGAGCCCTGAGTGATAGGTGGGGAGACAGAAGGCTGAGGGGACAGCTCTGGAACAGGGTGTGAGGAAGGAGGACAGAGTTGGCCATGCCTCTGTGCTGCCACCATGGCTGTCCGCTGTGTAGCCCCTTGGCCTTCCGGCCTGGCTCTTGACCAAGTCATGATGGGTGGGCAGGGAGGGTCATCCTTGCCCTTGGGGCTGGTGGCCCCGAAGCCATGGGGTTTGTGTGTGGTTAAGGAGGGTGGTAGGGTAGCAGTGTGGGCTTGGGGCCAGGGTTTGGCAGAACCTCCTCTGCTTGGTGCCAGGCCCACTCTGCATGAATCCTGCTACAAGAGAGGAAGGCATTAGGCTTGAGCCATGGCCAGCACCTTGCTGTGTTGATCTGGGCTCCTGGGCCCTTGCTTCCCCTTGCTTCAGTGGGAGCCAGCAGCCAGTGAATTTTGAGTTCTGGGCAGCAGAGCAGCCCAGGATGATGGTGACGGAGAGGCAGGGCTCTTGAATTAATAGGGGTGGGGACAGTTGTGTCCTCATTGCCTTCATGGCAGGAACATGTTTGACTTGCCAGGTGGCAGAGGAGAGACCATCCGTGACCAGGTCCAAGGCCTGGGGAGGTGGCTCCAAGGTACAGCATTTGCCTGGTGAGCCCAAGGCCTTGAGTTCAATCCTAGCACTGCAAAAAGAAAATGGAGCAACGCAACTTTAAGCCTCAGAGACAAGCGTTGGAGACTCAGTTGTGGCTGTGGTCTTGTTCCCTGGCTCCAGCCCTCTGGGACTCAATTTCTCATATGCTAGGTGCTGTGGGGGACATGCCTGTGGTCCCCTGAGGAACCCTGCTAGTCTGGGAGTTCTTCAGGCTTTCTTGGGCATCAGCTGGGTCTATAGGTATAGGGATCTTGAGGACCATGAGGCCACGGCCTCTTGGAGAGATGAGCAGGATGGAGGCCCTAGAGGACCAGCGCCTAAGGCAGCTCACTCACCCAAGGCCACACGGCCAGCTGGGCAGGGCCAGGTGTGGCACCCTCTCACTTCCACCTTACCCTGTGCTCCGTGCATCAGTGCTATGAACTGGTTCCTCATCGTCAGCTCTTTGGGGGTGCAGATCTTTATTTATTTTGGGGGATGCAGATCTCGGCCTCAGTCAGAAGCAGGGACCTCAGGAAGTGCGCCGAGGCTGCCCCTTGTCCCCTGGTGCAGGGCCCTATCTTACTGTTCATTGTTGCAATCCAGGAGGCCGCTGGCCTGAAAACCATTCCTGGGTAGAGCTGTGGAGTAAGCGCTTGTGGTTTTCCTCCCACAAGGGTGTGGCCCAGTATTATTGACCCCAGTGGCCCACTGCGTGCCTTTGAGTCAGGAGACCTTGGCAGCACCCGTGTGGCGTCGTAGCCGGCTCAGTGGGGAGCTCTGCAAAAGCCATCAGGATAGAAACTTCTGGCAAGTAGCGGGCCGGTGCCCTGTGCTGCCTGCCTGTCTCCTGAGGGCTTTGGCAAAGGCGTCTCTGGCCTTTGCTCTGAGCTGCCAAGGGTAGCAACAACCAGCTCTAGGACCCTCGGGTAGGCTTGTGCCTGGTGACTACCATGGTGGGCTGGAGCTTTTGTTTCATGACCTTGGTTGCTACAATACCTGCGAGCTGAAATGAGGAATCAAAAAATTGCCAGCTTCAATTAGAGCAGCGGACGGCTTTTTCAAGGCTGCCTCGGCCTCTTTCCATTAACGGTAAACATACGCCCAATAGGCCCTAATTCTCTCTAATTGCCCACTCCTGAAGCAAAGAGGTGAAATTCCAGGAAGAGGCACATGTAAACATCCCCTGTAACCCGACCGGCTGGAATGGGAGGGCTGGTGGGGCCCGGGCAGGAGGGGGACACGATTTCAAAAGATGTCCCAATTACCTCTCCCATTTTCATAAATGGGCCTGTAATGTTCAGGGCCCGGGCCTTACAAAGGTACAGGAAATCAGCTCGGCAGGGCACTTATGTCCGTCGGGGGAGGTTGGGAGAGGGCAGCATTTACTCAACAGGTAGGAAGTATGAGATCCGGCGGCAGGGCTGATTATTTGTGTAACCACCGGCTCTATTTCCTGAAGTAAACATTTTAATAAAAATAATCCTTTGACGTTTCTTTCTGTTGGAAACATCCATGTGATATTTGTACCAAAGGCAGACTGGATCAATCAGGTCCTGTTTACTTCCGGAAGAGAGCAACTTTTCCAATCTCCAGGGGCAGGGCTCGAATGTTCTCATCCCGCTAAGCCCCAGACAGAGGCTGCCTTTGGGGTGCCCACAATACATTTGGTGTGGGTCCTGAGCCCCACTGGCAGCTTTGTGAGGTTTTCCAATTAAGAGCTCATGACCCTTGCTACTCTGGACTCGGCGTGGGGGTCTTGGGGGACTTCGGGTTTCGTCAGCTCTCGACATTGACTTTGCAGCTTTCCTAACAGTTAAGATTCCAACCCCGCAGACTGTTAGCTAGACACACAGTGCTCGAATCAAGGCATGATTTTGGGAGGCTGTGTCCTCGAAGAGCAGCCTGGGTTCTGCATGCAGAGTTCGTTAAAACCAGGGGTCTAGCCGGGCGTGGTGGCTCACGCCTGTAATCCCAGCACTCGGGAGGCTGAGGCAGGAGGATTGGTGCGAGTTCGAGACCAGCCTGGGCTACAAAAGTGAGCTCAAGGCCAGCCTCAACTGCATAGCGAGACCCTGTCTCAAAAAGACAAAAAAACAAAACAAACAAACAAAAAAAAACCAGGGGTCTGTGGGATGGGTGCTTGGAGCAGAGGCAAGAAAAAACCCGGATACCCCGAGCTGCTTTAGAGGTCCCGCTCCAATTAAAAATGACATGAACCCAAAGGTCAGACTCTTCCTGCAGGGAATGGTAGGGTTTTTACTCTTGCCTTGTCCCTTGCTCTAGAGAGCTATTGTTGTCCTGGAGCTGCTGTCACCCTAGTGGTGCAGGGTCTCCTGAGGTGGGCCACACTGTCCAGATGGTGTTCCCTGCAGTCTTTGAGGCCCCAGGCTTCAGAGAGCCAAGGGTCCTGGGGTGTCCTGGGAGCTGGCTACTGCCTTGTTGCTCCTTCTCCAGAGCACTTGTTATTCTGTGGTTATTGCCTTGACTCGGTAAGGGAAAAGTGTGTTGGGGAGGCACTGGGCCAAGGAAAGGGTTTGTAGGGGGATCTGGAAGTCAGAGGGATCCCACCTGAGCCCCGGGTGGTGGTGGTGATGGTGGATGCCCCAGCCAGTAGTGGAAAGAGAAAGGTGGTCACTGGAGGGCCACTGGGACAGAGCTCTGGCCAGGCCCTGTGCCTACGAGTTGCAGGACCCATGGGCCTATACTGCCACAGTGCACTGCCATCTCTCAGGCCCTCAGGGCCTCTGTCTGTCATCCAAGTGGCTCAGGGACCTCCCCTCAGGGCCTCAGACCTGTCTGTACCTGTGTCTCAGAATAGTTTCTGCACTTGTGAGGCATAGGCATGCATTTGATTCGAGGACCTATTAATTTAATTTTTATGTATTCATTTATTTTTTTGTGGGACTAGGGTTCAAACTCATGACCTTGCACTTGTCAGGCAGGTACTTGTGCCATGGAGCTATCTCCCCAGCCCTAATTTTATTTTTATTTTTATTTTTATTTTATTTTTTTTGTCTTTTTGAGACAGGGTCTCACTGTGCAGTTCAGGCTGGCCTTGAGCTCACTTTTGTAGCCCAGGCTGGTCTCGAACTCACACTGATCCTCCTGCCTCAGCCTCCCAAGTGCTGGGATTACAGGCGTGCACCACCATGCCCGGCTCCTAATTTTATTTTTATTTTTATTTTTTTTTTGTGTGTGTGACCAGGGTTCGAACTCACGACCTTGCACTTGCCCAGCAGGCACTTGTGCCTCGGAGCTATCTCTCCAGCCCCCCCCAATTTTATTTTTATTATTTAAAATCTTTTACAATATGAGGTGTGGCAGGGCAACCCTACATACAATCCCAGCTCTTGGGAGATTGAGTTAGGAGGATCGACACTAAGTTTTGAGACCATCCTGAGTTACACAGTGAGACACTGCCTCAAAATTTGTATATGCTAGCCGGACGTGGTGGCTCACGCCTGTAATCCCAGCACTCGGGAGGCTGAGGCAAGAGGATTGGTGCGAGTTCGAGACCAGCCTGGGCTACAAAAGTGAGCTCAGGACCAGCCTCAACTGCATAGCGAGACCCTGTCTCAAAAAGACAAAAAAAAAAAAAAAAAATTTGTATATGCTGGGGGCCCAGCAGGATGGCTCAGTGATCTAAAGCTTTCTTGCTTAGGAAAGCTTGGGCAGCTGCAGGGACCACAGTTTGATCCCTGGCACCACATGCTGTGCCAGCCCTGCCCTGCCTGCCATAAAAATAAATAAACAAACAAAAGTTCTGAAACAAGAATAAAATAAAATAAAATTCTAAAAAAAATAAATTTGTATATGCTGTAGAGCTGGGCATGGTGATATATATATATATATATATATATATATATATATATATATATGCCCTGTCTCAAAAAGACAAAGAAAAAAAAGCAACATATATTATTATTACTATTATTATTTGGCCATTTGGAGACAGGGTCTCACTATGCAGCTCAGGCTGGCCTTGAGGCACTGTGTAGCCCAAGCTGGTCTATCCATGATCCTCCTGCCTCAGCCTCCCACCATGCCCATCCCTACATCATATGTTTTGTCCCTGCCGATCCCCCTTCACACGCTCCTTAAGCCACCTTCTCCGTCATTTCTATTCCTTTCCTCTGTCTACCAATAATCTTTTTTCTTTCAAGACTTTATAAAAATTTCCCTTCATCTGGGCCAGCATGAAAGCTGCCTTTGTGGGTCTGGCCTACTTTGAGCACTAGGGTGAGCATGGGTCCACCCATCCTCCTGTGCAGGACTCTGCTTCCTTCTTCATGGTCTAATAATACTCCATGACACACAATGTCCTTCCTCTAGCCGTTCGATGGGGACAGGCACCTGGGCTGGCTCCAGAGCTTGGCTGATGCCAAACTGGCCACGGGAAGGTGGGTTCCCAGAGCAGGCTGACCTCAGTGTTTTCAGGGCCACAGAGTCACGGCGGGGTAGAGCTGGGCATGCAGCAGTTCTGCTCCTATTTTGGGGACCTCTGAGAGCACTGTCCACTGCCATTCCCACTAGTAGTGCAGAAGCAATCATCCTCACCAGGATCTGTTGTTTTTTGTAGTTTCAATGGCAGCCGGTGTGGCCCAGGCGAGCTAGTGGTCTCCCAGGGCAGTTGTCCTTTCTCACTTGCATGTCCCAGATGGCCAAAGACATTGAACAGTTTTTCTACTTTGTCTTGGCCATTTGTGATTCTTTTGTGAGAAGTGACAGATCTCCCTGGCTTCCACGCACTCATGTTTAGTTTTGCCAGACTCTAGTAATAGGTTCTTTTTCTATTTTCTTTTTCAGTTTTAATTTCTGCATTAGTTCTTGTAAATTGCTTATGGAGGGGAACTTTACTGCTAGTATGGAGAATGCCTTAGGAAATGACTGCTTCTCCGAGGTGCCATCTGCTTGGCTTCTGAGTGTTGCGAGGCCTTGCCCCTTCCATTGGTGGGGATGTGGCCTACAGCGTCGCTCCTGACCCTCCTGCCACACGGGGCTGGGCACAGAAGCAAGCGCAGCTCGCCCTAGCACCGGAGTCACCTGTGCTGCAGCAGTACAGTCAGAACACGAGCCTGGAGCTCGTGGGTTCTCGAGGTTATGACCTAGCCCTTGGAGGCTGAGGTAGGAGGATCGATTGCCGTGAGCCCCAGACCAGCCTTGGTTACATAGGGAGACCCTGTCTTACCTGTTGCCACTTTAATGGCCTTTTTCCTTCTAAGTTGTTTTCAGTGGAAGACACATTTAGAAGAGAGTACAAAGAGCCTTCTCCTGTATCCGACGCCTGCCTCTGCTGGGTCCCCTCCCTTGCTTTCTCAGGGAGCATTCCTTTTCACCTATGAGATGGCCTCAGGACAGGGCTCCCGCCTAGGCTGTGCTGGTGTGACCTCCTTGGGCCTCAGCACAGGGCTCCCCACGTTGTGCATTCTATGGGTTTTGCACTTGCCTGCCTGATCTTGTCCTCTGGTGGCCAGGGCGTGAGGCAAAGGTCCATGGCAGGGATTGCCAGGCCTGGTTGTCATGCCTCTTGGTGCCTTGGCAGGGGCCGCTTTATAGCCTGCATACATTCACAAAGTGGCCTGTGGCTGAGGACGCAGGCTCCCGATGTGTCCCGCAATGCCCTGTAGTAACAAGCACAACCCTGGCAGTGCCGCAGACTGTCCCATCAGTGCTGTTCACTTCCCGGGTCTCCCCTGGGCCTGCTGCTGGCAGTGCCACCCACTGAGCCTTGCTGTGCCCTTGGCTCTTACCACAGTGCAGCCCTGAAGGTGACAGCCTCCAGGGAGTGGGGCCCTGCCCCAGGTGCCAGCTTGGCCCTCACCTGTGTGCAGCCCCGACCTTTGGGCTTCTACTGAGCCTCAGGTTTGCAGCCCATGGCCAAGCACAGGGAAGTACCTGGCATCGCAGATGCTGCCTCGTGGCCGCGGAGGGTTCCTTGCTTCAGGCTCCCGTGTTCCTCAAAGAGCGGTCTCCTCGGCCAGCCCCTGGCCTCCTCATCAGCCGGCTGGGGTTCTGTTTTGTGATCTCCTGCTCTTTCCTTGCAGCAGAAGCCACCAACGCCAGGAGCCCTACGAGGGACAGGACCACAGACACCCCGACTCTGCACCCCAGTGCTCCCTCAGCTCTGACTTGTAAGTCGCCAGAGTACAATGAGCACACTTGTAGCTGACAGAGGGTGCTGTCACCCCCGCCCCGTTGCCCACACTGCCAGGCGGGGAGGGGCGTGGTGGCCAGTGAGCCAGGCGGATGTCAACCTTGGGCTCGAGCTTTAAAGACGGGAGCCTGAGCCCCTCGTGCTATTGCCTCTGTGGCCAAAGAATTGTATAGGCAGCTCCGAGTGTGAGAACCCCAAAAGGATTTCTCTTTTTCACTCTTCTCGATGAATGGCTCTTTCATGATGGTGTCTCCCTCTGGCTCTCGTGCCGCAGGGCAGACAAGGCTGTGAGGACCCGGGCTTCGGGCTCCATGACCTGCGCTCCTCACCCCCTGGAGATGTCTGGAAGACATAATGGGCAGGTTTTCTGTCTTCAAAGTTTTCTGCTAAACCTCTTCAAGTTCTCTATTGTTTGGGACCGGGACACTCAGGGATGGTAATGGGGAGCGTCTTTTGTGTTTGCCTTGAAAGGCCAAAATATTTTTATATCACTACAGACAAAGCCATCTATTTACAAATGAACCATGTCCGTCGTTTCCCACCGGGAAGGCTATGTACCGTGTGTGTCTTGATGTATTCTGGGGTCTTGAAATGGGCTTCTCATGGGGATGACCATTTAGCAGGGTCCAGGGAGCAGAGGGAGAAAACCCTGCCCTGCCAAGGGCCAGGGTGGGTGGGGCCCCTAATCTCTGATTCCACCCCCATCTGAGATAGGAGCCTGGGAGCAAAGGAACCTTTTGTGTGTCTCTGCCTCAGGCCTGTGTATGTTAAGGGCTGTGGCTTTGTGTACCTCAGGGACAGCCAAGGGAAAGAGAGCAGGAAGTTCTAGGGCACTGAGGCTGAGGTTCACTCACTGGCAGGTAGTTCCCTGGTGTGGGTTACATTCTGCAGTCAAGGGATGAGGTGGGTGAGCAGATCAGGAAGGAAAGAGGACCGAGGCTGGCACCTTGCAGGGCGGAGCGTGGGGAGCATGCAATCAGTTTGATGTACCAAGGATGACAGAGAGATCAGTAAGTTTTCCAGCAGGCGCTTGGTGCCCTGCGCACACTGCTGCAGGCCACCGCAGATGACGGAACGTGTGGCACGCCACATAGGTGTGTCAGTGCGAGAATGAGGTCCAGATTTTTTTTTGAATTTTTATTTATTTATTTTTTTCTTGTTTCAGAACTTTTATTTGTTTATTCACTCATTTTTCTGGCCGGCTCAGCCTGCCCCGAGGGCAGGGCTGGCGCAGCATGTGGTGCCGGGGATCGAACCGTGGTCCCTGAAGCCACCCAAGCTTTCCCAAACAGGCACTTTAGACCACTGAGCCATCCCGCCGGGCCCCAAAGTCCAGATTTTTTAAGAAGTGAGAAATGCAAAGATAAACCAAGGCTGACTTTTTCTTAAAGCACAGGGGATGGAGGCCAGGGCTTACAGCTGCACCTTGAGCTACCCGTGTGGACATTCCCAAGCCCACTGTAGGAAGAAGGAAAGCAGCAGGGGGAATGGCAGAGGAGAGGGAGAAGGGAGAGGAAAAGAAGCAAAGGAAACAAAATAGAGGAGGAAAGCGAGAGCAAGTCCAGGGAGAAAGGCTGGGGAGTGTGCAACCTGGCAGGGAGGCCCGATTGGGCAGGGCTGGCACTAATTCGAGCCCAGTTGCTTCTTCTGCTCCTGGCATAGGAAAGTGAAATGGGCTCAGAGACCAAGATGCAGTGGGCTAGCAGTGAAAGCGTGCTGCTCACCGGAATGCTCTTAAGTCAGGGCATCCAAAGTTTTCACATAAATAAAAGTCAAGGGCCAGCGGGATGGTTCGGCAATCTAAAACATCTGCTTAGGAAAGCTTAGGCCGCTGCAGCAACCGCGGCTCAATCCCTGGCACCACATGCTACATCAGCTCCACCCCCAGGGCAGGCTGAGCCGGCCATAATAAATAAAAAATAAATTAAAAAAAATTAAATAAATAAATAAATAAATAAATGCAAAGTGGAAAGAAACAGAAAGCTGTCTAGGCAGACAGTGCCACAGTGGCTAGTGTGCACATGTCTGGAGGCAGGTGCAAGGCGACCAGACAGATGCCAGACACTTGGGTAGCTCCGTCTCAGGGATTCAGATCTTTTCAGTGAAGGGACTTGTAAGGAGGAGAGAAAATCAAATAGAAAAACAACAAAAGGTAATGAGTGTCAAGTGCAGAAATACTCTAATGGGGAACACATAAAGACCAGAAAGACAGGGAGGCGACAGTGGTGGAGACCCTCCCGAGGCCCAGCCTACAGTGCATTCACTTCTAAAAGCCCCTTCTCAGGGGATACAATAATAAGTATCTAATGAAACAAAGAGGAGGAGGTGAGCTGTGGGTCCCCGGGAGGGTGTCCATGGTTCAATTAGTCCCATCTGTGCAGCCAGTGCTGTGAAAATAAGGCCAGGCAGGAGAGAGCCATAAGTTACAGAGCACTGTAGCGAGAGAAAGGAACAGTGACTCTGCTCGAGATGGTGTGGACAGATCCGTGGGAGGGCTGGGCTAGGCTAGAGGCCAAGGGTGAGTGCCTAGGAAACACTGAAGAGAAAGGACAGAGGGGAAGGATGTGCATGAATGAAGGAAACCATGAACAGCTGAGGAGCTGCATGGGGCAAAGAAGGGCGCCGGCAGGTGGACCGGGAGGCTTCTGTTCCTGGCCACTGAGTGGCAGAGAATGAGAGTGCGCCACGGCGTGGGAAGGAGAAACAGTGACAAGTGGAGAGGGATGGAGAGTAGCGGAAAACCATGAAAGGTGGTAGAGCAGCGATACGTGCGAGAGCGTAGGCACGAGCGGGAGCCCCGTGGGCGAGGCTAGGCTGTGCGCCCAGCTCCCCTGCTGGGCTGGACGGGTACCCAGACTGTCAAGAAGTGGCTGGAGTCTGGGAGGACTCCTCGCAACAGGGTCGGGGGCACAGACTGGGCTGGGAGGTGCTCACTTAGGCTCACTTGATGTCTGTAGTGTGGAAATAAAGATTTGGATAGAAAGAAACGCTGGGTGCAGGAGTGCATGAATGAAAGAAGGAGAGAAAGACGAGCCTTCATCAGTGGGGCTGCCCTGAGCCTGTGCGCAGGGCTGCAGGAGAAGAGGGACAAGTCAGTGGTAGATGAACAGCAAAGTGGGAAAGGATGGAAGCAGAACAAATGGAAACCACAAAGGCAGTAAGGGAATCAGTGAGGTCCCCGAGAAGGGGCTGGTGCTTCCTCTTCCTTTGGGCAGGCCCAGGGCCGGGGTACAGCCCAGTCACGCAGCCTCTGCCGAGTGCTCTGAGCCCCAACTTGCACCTGGTGCCCACAGCAAACAAACACAACTGGGCCTGAAGTCTATACATAAGCGTAGAAATAGGTCCAGGTAACAAGAGCTGGAAAACAGGAAGGAAGAGGGAAGGAAAGCTAGCAGAAAAGCACTTTTGGGAGAATGGGGGTGTATTACTAAATGTAACAATGGCTTTTCAATCAAAGGACAGATATCACAAGGAAAGAAGGGATCAGGGAGTGGCCATAACCACATGAGGGGTGGGGCTTTGAATACATTCCCTTTGCACCTGAGTCCAGAAGAATGCAGAGAGAAGGCTGGGGCTGGAGAGAGGCAGAGGCCTAGAAGACTGTAGCCAGGTGGACGCAGTCAATAGACAACTACTGAGTGCATAAAGACATCCATCAGTACGCGGGAGCGCGGGCCATAGGGGCAGAGAAGGGGAAGAAAGGAGCATGGACTATGATGAATTCAAAACTGGGCCACTGAGATAGCTAAATAAATCCTCAGTCAAAGCAGCAGTAGATGGGACCTGGCAGGATGGCTAAGTGGTCTAAAGCGCCTGCAGGCGGCTGCAGGGACCGCAGTTCCATCCCAGGCACCACATGCTGTGCCAGCCCTGCCCTCAGGGCAGGCTGAGCCGGCCATAAAAACAAACAAAAGTTCTGAAACAAGAAAGAAAAAAAAAAAAATTAAAACAAACAAACAACCAAACAAGAAAGCAACAGTAGAAGAAATTAAGGGACAAAGAAGAGCCCATGGGGGCCAGGGTTGGGATGGCTCTGGGAACCTCAGATTATGGTTAATACAGTTCTGTGCAACTGAGGTCTGTAAAGAAAAGAATGAATATTGAAATCAGAGTGGCAGGAAGAGTGAATGGGTTAGGGAAAGACTGAATTAGAAATGAAAACAGCAGGGCTGCCAGAGCAGAATGGCCCACGGAAATGCACTCACCTTGTGTTGGGCAGCTGAGGTCTCTGGGAGTGAGGGAGGTAAGAGAACAGGAGCACAAGGGAAACTGAATGAAAGAGAAAGAGGAAGAAACAGTAGGATGGGATCCAGGAATAGGAACAAGGCTGCCAGGATCCTAAAGGTGGACCGGGTCCTCCAGACCTAGCGGCCTAGGGGAGGGAGAAAGAGGGGTGGTGTAGAATGGAGCACGGGAGGACAGTGGATGAGTGGTAGATGCCTAGCCACAGGGAGCTGTGGAAAATTGAGACGCTGTCTGAGAAGGGGTCACATGTGCTTATATCCATCCTCCCTAAGTAGATGGACACATGCTTCCCTTCAGAGTCAGAGAGACAGGAGCATACCAGGCCCTGCACATGGCTGTGGCTCCCCCGACGGGAAGGCCATGGGGACATGTGAGGTCCATGGAGGAAGGGATAAACACCCACAGGTGCCTATGGGTAGGAGGGAGTCCGAGATGCAGATCTTCCCAGGTGGGGGAGTTGGTCTTGCTTGTGAAATTGGGGCCCATGCAGCGGCGCTCCTAGGAGACAACACGGGGAATCCCAACATGACAGTGTGAGCGGGTTAGGGGCTGACCACAGAGAAGTGGCAATTTGGGGTGGAGCAGGAGGAAGGCTGTGGGTTCCAGCCCAATTCATGTAGCTCTAGGGCCCTACTTTTTATTTATTTATTTATTTATTTATTTATTTATTTATTTATTTATTTATTTATTTATTTATTTATTTATTTTTAATGGCTGGCTCAGCCTGCCCTGAGGGCAGGGCTGGTGCAGCATGTGGTGCCAGGGATTGAACTGTGGTCCCTGTAGCCGCCTAAGTTTTCCTAAGCAGGAGCTTTAGACCACTGAGCCATCCTGCTGGGCCCCCACGTTTGTAAAATAGGCAAGAAGTAAGAAGTGAGGCGAGGGAGTGAGGCAAGGTTTTCAAGGAAGGAATGAAAATGACAGGCAGAAGAGTGGGGTTGTGCTCAGCCCAGAGCAGGGCTGTGCATGTGTGGTGCAGGCTGCAGAAGGAACGCAGAAGAAGAGCGAGGGAAGCTCCTGCTGGTGGCCGTGCCACTCCTCTGGTTGCTCTTGGTGTCCCTGTCTGGGACAGTGCCCAGCCCATCCACAGTTCTGATCTGAAGGGCAGCCAGCGCTTGGCCCGGGCTCTGCAGAGGTTGCCTGACCAAGGGGTGTTGAGCTCAGTGGCCATCTTGGTCCCCTCTCTGGGCAAAGGTCAACCAGGTGCATGCCTTGAGGGCCCTCGCCCTCCGGGGGACAGCAAAGGGCTGGGGGGAGAGAAGGCCCAGAGCATGCCATCGTGGGGCTGGTTCTGATCATATCCAGAGGGTGTGCAAGGGGTGGGGCAGTGACAAGGAGCACCGAAGGTGACCCAGGAGCCCAGGGACCCAGAGCCCTGGGAAAAGCACCAGGAACCTTGTTCTGGCAACTCGAATGTGCCCAGGCCGGCCGCTGCTTTTCTCAATTTGGGGTCCTGGGATGGGTCCCTCTGAGTTCCATGTAGTAACATGGCCCCAGGAACCTGGCCCCCCAGATGAGGTCTCCCCAAGCCCATTTCAAGGCCCTTCTTGCCGACGGTTTGTAGGTATGCTGTGGATCGGGTGGGAAGTGCATCTCCCTGCTCTCCTGCAGTGCTCTTTTTGGGCCAGCCCATTTGGGCGTGCGTGGGGACACACAGAGCTGTGCGTAGTGACACCCCTCCCTCATGAGCTCCTGCTCTGTCTCATCTCCTTTCTTTGTAGTGGGCAAGACCTTTGCAGCAGCATATGTCCTGTGTCTGCTTTATCTGCACAAACAAGAATCACAGTCCCTCTTGACACCCAAGTTCCCATTTGGAATACTGGAAAAGAACTTAGGTTTTTATTTACTTAGTGGCTAGACTGGAGGAGTGGGCTTGGAGGGCCCAGGGAGCATGTGCAGACTGAGGTTGGGTACACAGCCAGAGCTTGTGGTGGGACAGGGCATGGCTGGGCCAGGGCAGCTGGGGTTGCTGCTTTAGTCTAAGGGCCAGCGGCTGGGCTTTGGGCAGCGGGGTAGACACTGGGCTGAAGCCATGGGGTCCTAGCTGTGAAGCACAGGAAGGAGAGGGAACCAGGTACATGCCACTCTTGCAACGCGACCCTGGGTGGATGACAGCGGCCTGGAATGTGGGGGACTTCGAAGTCACGTGTCAGGAGCCACCTTCTGTGCCCCCAGCGCCACGTTCTGGGCCACGTGAGCTGGCCACGTGGGCCTCACGTGGAGCTAGGGCCACAGGGGTCTGCAGGCTGCCTCTGTCAGAATCTGCTCTGCTGCAGCACGGTCATCCTCGGACACCTGCTGGCTGAAGATTCCCCTGTGGGAAGGAGGGGTTTGGGGCTCTAGGCAGGGGGACTAGGAGACCCTTGGAGAGGAAAGGGGGGTTTTAAGAAGTTACTGGAACTTGGGGGTATAGCAGGGGGCACCATGGTGAGAGCTGATCTTCAGAAGAACTTATCCCCTATGTCCAGCGAGGGAAGGAAAGGCATCCTATGGGAGCCTCAGGGACCCTGGAGGGTGGGTGTATGGGGTGGCATGGCATGGCTGATTTGCCTCAGTGGAAATGGCTAGGTCAGGAGAGAACAGCTGGGACTGTGGGCCTCTGCCTCTTCAGAGGTTTGGCTCTGGGATACTGAGGGCCTTATTGGGATGTGAGGGTCAGGACAGCTGCTGGCAGGTGGGGGAAGGGACAAGCTGTGCATGCTCCTGGGCTGGACCCAGACCTCCCTCCAAGGTGCCTTATATTTCTATCAACTTTATAAAGTAAGGCTGTTTTATCCTTTGATGGGAACCTGAGTGCAGCATGCCCACACAGGGCTTCCCTGGTGATGCCAAGAGGGACTGCTGGCCTTGGTCTTCCCCTGTGATGTCAGCCCCCTCCTTGGGGACACATAGGCCACGGCCCCCTGATGCCTGCTTTCTTGTCTTATGGGCACCCTTTTTTCTAATGAACTGATGTTTTCTCTGGGTCATTGTTGCTTTCCTTACAGTAACATCTATTTGTTTTTCACCATCTATATTTTTCGATACCTAATTGCTGTTGTTTACCACAAACACTTGTTTGCATTCCTGCCTTTTCCACTTAAGAGTTCCACCTGCAACCCTTTCCTCTGTTCCATCGTCCTTATAACCTCCCCACACCGGTTTCCGTGAATGGTATCATGGGAAAAACTATCCCGCTAACCCTTGGCAGCCGCCATTTGCCTTTGTGGTTGCGCGGAGCGTGGCACGCGGCTCCGTGCATCCAAGCGCTTTCCCGACTTCTGCACAGTACTTTCCTACACCCAGAAACCACTGGTTCTTTCCGCACCAGCTTTTTCTCTAGACTGTGAGCCCCGGAAGGGCAGGACCGTCGAGGGGTTTCTTGTCTCTGGACTGGCGCTCCTTGTCTGCAGTGCCAGTGCGTGGGTGGCTGCCTGAGGTGCGTGTTGCCCGACAGGTGTGAGAGTGAATGGATGAAAGGATTGGTGTGTGCGTGCGTGAACTTGTGGGACAGAGCATCCTGCATGAAAAGCAGGAAATTTGTATATGGGCATTGGCTAATTCCAGGAACTTTTATGACGTCTGTAATGTATTAACAATTTTTGGAGGTATCAGATTGTTTTTATGTGTTAAAACGAGCTTTTTGCTTTCCTTTAACTTGCTCCGATTACTAATGGTGGTTGAATCTCTCCACCTGTGCTTACTAACGAACTGTATCTTACCTCTTGTGAACTGTTTGTCCAAGTTAACTGGATCATGGCTTTCTGTAGAGGCTGGTCCGAGGTGTTTGGTGGGTGTGGTGAGTCTCCTGGTCCCCAAAGCACCTGAGGAGCTGGCCAGGCAGCAGCTTAGGGAGAGAAGGAAGTTTTAGGAAGTGGTGTGGTGTTGTCCTAACCATCTTTCCAGTCTGTTGGACCTTAGTTTACCTACTCCTCGGAAATGGGTGATGGGGACAGGGAGAGCTTCCTCTGGCTGGCAGGGAGGGGACACTTCAGTTTGCATCCCTATGGTACATGAACCCCTGGCTACTTGGGATGGACTGATAGCATCGCTTTGTTGCCCCTGCCCTAAGGTCGGGCAAGCCACACCCCATCCCTGCAGTCCTGCGGGTTGATGAGCGCCAGCTTGGCCACCTTCCTTGCTAGTCCTCGAGGATGCCGGGTCCTGGGGTCACCACTTCCAACCTCATAGAGTAACTGGCTTCTGCCTTCCCATGATGTGTTGGCCAGTGTCCTAAGCCCTAGCCTCCACATCCTTCACTGGAATTTCAGTAGCACATCATGGGTCAGGGCTCCAATTTTTCTTAACGGGTGCAATTCACAATCTGAGGAGGGCTTGGACTCCTTTGCTCCACCCTGAAGCCGGTCAGGACTCCAGGGTCCCTGCTGTTCCTCTGCAGGACATTACTTAGGAAGGCTCACCTTGCCTTCAGGCTCCCTCCTCAGCTGGCACAGGCCACTTCTTTGTGTCCAAACCTCTACTGTAGCACGGAGCCCAGGGCGCCTGCTTCCGACTCCCCCTCCTCCCACACTGACCTCAGCGTTGGAGCCCAGGATGCTTCCTGGGTTTCTAGCATGACCTCCATCTGTCCATTCACTCATTCTCTCTTCCATTTGATCTCTGTTCCTTGACCTGGTACTTTTGACCTTTGCCTTTCCTAGGAGTCCACTTCTCCCTCTGGGTGGGCTGGGTAGCATTCCTGGCGGCTGGCATGAAGCCCCCTCCTCCCGCACCTCTGAATCTCTGCTCTGAGCTCGCGCCAGCAGGATCTTATCTGTCACAGAGCCACTTCTTCTCCATGGTATTTCCTCACGCCTCCCTTGCACACTGGGACTGTGGTACCAGAACATGGGCTCTGAGAGTGGCCAGCCTGAGCCCTCCTCCTCCAGGGGAGCCCCTCCCAGCCATGGCTTGCCTGCTCGTGGTCTGCCTTTGCCCTCAGTCTTGCTGAAGCCCCCAATCAGATGCGGCGATTACCACCCACCCACCCATCCCTTCCTCCCTTCCTCCCTTCCTTCTTTCTCTCATAGTCAGCAAAACTCTGCAGCCAGGAGCTAGTGCTATAGTAGAGCCAGCCGCCAAGGCTTCCTTCCAAGGTTGTATTTGGGGAGCAGAGATGGCCCTGTTGGCATAGGGACTGTGTTTCTGTGTCTGAAAAGAAGTGAGGGCCTTGACAGAGCTCGGCTGTCACAGCAAGGTTGATTGCTCTCACCCAGCTCCTTCCTTACAGAAGTAGGTTGATTAGTAATCAGCAATCCCCGCTCCCTGCACGCTGCAAATGCAGTGCCTGCCCTCAAGAGGGCTGGGAGCCCTAGGTCTGTGGGGAGCAGGCTTTCACAGGACTAGGACACCTCGATGGTAAAGGAGGTGGCCTGAGGGTCATTCCTGCCACTTTCAAGATTAGCTATGTTGGGCTGTTTTTCAGAACAAATTGTGAGCTATGATTGCTCTTGTAGGTGACAGGGATGACACCCCAGGCAGAAATCTGCAGAGAAATCCCATCAGCAGACCCAGCCTTTGAGGCAATCAGAGCCTGGAAGGCCTTGGGTACAGTCCCTAGGCTTGTGGTAGTCCCAGTCCCTGAGAACTTCACTTTGTTGCTGCCTGGCATAAGAGGCCTAGTCCTGGGGATGAAGCTAGCTAGAGTTTTGAGTCTCGGTCCTTACTTGAGGCAGGGCCGTAGCAGGGAAAGCCAGGACCCCAGAGCTGGGCAAATTGTGTTGTTTAATCTCACTGTGAAAATCTAAGCCTGTCCTCTTGGCAGGGGGAGGCTGGCGCCCACCTCACAGGGCTGTTGCGAGCAGTGCGGTCATTGGAACTCTGACTCCAGAAGGTGGTGTGCATGTCCCTGGGGAGCCTGCCAGAGGGTGGGCAGCGTAGTGGGCAATCCTTTTTTCTGAATAAGCAGGGTATATTGTGGGGTACGATACTAAAATTGTATGACTTTATAGGATGAAACAGGAGTCATTCCGACAGCAACTTTTAGGACGGGGTTGGGGACTCTGTGAGCAGTGTCCCTGCCCCCCCCAGGGTACATGTTCATACCTACTTCTGCAAAAGGCTGGATTGCACTGAGCCAGGCCACTGGCTGGCCTGTGGGCAGCACTCACCCATGTCCACTCTAGAAGCCCCCAGAGGTGGATTAGGCTCGACCTGTCCACGGCAGCCCCACTTTGTCCCCTTCCGGTGTCCCTTCTTTCCCCTCCATGTTTGGCTGCCCTACAGCTCCAGGCCAGTGGCAGGGCCTTGCTTTCCTCCTGTCCCTGTGTGGATGGCCATGGACCATGTTGTGACCAATGCCAATCAGTCCCTGTTTCTTACCTCCACTGTGCTACTGTGCTCTGCTGCTAATTGACCTGTTAAGCACTGTTACATTGTACCCGAAGGCTTGTACTATGCTGTTGGAAACCAGGCTTTGGGCCCGTGCTGAATGTACTGAGCCTATGCTTTGGAACCTCTCAGACCTCAGTGCTGCTCACCTAACCACAGTCCTAGGCTGGTCCCTTTGCCTCTCTGAGCTTTTGTCTTTTTTTCAGGGGTGTGTGTCCCTAGACAGCCTTCCTGTCGGGCTGCTGGGAGGGATAGGGGCTGGCTATGCTGCGGGCTGTGACAGTGCTCGTGCTGGTTTTCACTGGGAAGGCCGTGAGCAGGTTGTGTGTGTGTGTGCGTGTTCGGGGAAGCACTGGTGATACCGTCAGCAGTTGTAAGCGAATAAAAAGTGTCACCCTTCTGCTGAGGTTCTGTTTCCAACAGCCAGTGGGATGTGTAGGACACAGGCTGCATGTTCGCCGGGTGGGAGCCCAGGGTAAACAAGGTGTGGGGTGCAGGCGGCGGTGGTGGGGGTGGCTTTTTCCCTGCTCGGGTCCCTGCTGCCTCCTGGTCCTTCTTTCTCTTCCTGGGCTGTTGCTTCCTGAGCTGGCTGGGCCACTTGCTTTAGGGACCATATTGGAGCATCATCTGGGAGGTGCCTCGCTAGCTGGGTGTGTGCCCTGGTTTGCTTTGTTAGGGAGGAACAGTAAAGGGTGTCTTAAGGAGGGTGGTGTTTTGGGGTGTCATCCTTAGGGCACTGCTAAGACCTCACCCCCTCTTCCTTTCTGTTCCTGGCCAGCCATCAAGTGCAGGGCTCTGATGTGCCTGTTGGTACCTACTGTCCTTGGGGTCTGGGCCCATTTCACTGAGGCACAAACTAAGGACCAGTGACACTGGGTATTGCACAGGGTGTCACAGCCTTGCATAAGGAGATGGGCTGCCTTCCCTAACCCCCTCCTTCTTTCCTCAGTTGTCCTCATCCCTACTGGATGCCCAGCAATCCCTGCAGAGGGAATGCAGGGTGACAAGCAGGGCACAGCTCTCCAGGGCTCTAGTCAGACATGGAGGCTGCGCTCTGGCTCTGGGGGTCTCAGGCCATTCGTGCATGACTGCCGTGTGACGGTCATCCAGGGGAGTTTGCTCCTGCATAGCTTCACTCTTTCTTTGTCCTCCTACCCTCCCTTCAACCTTTTCTCTGGCTGCTATAGTTTTCTCTCATTCTCTTTTTCAAATCCTCTTGCCTCTCCCCGCCCTTCTCATGCTCCCTCCCCTAGTGTCCCTTCCCATGACCTGTCCTCCAGTCCGCTCCTTATCTACTCCTTGGGGCAGGACTTGAGTGCAGGACTTGCTTCACTGCAATTAGCTCGTGGTGTGCATCCATTCATGCGATTCCTAGAATATATAAAGAACTTTTAAAAAAAAAATAAGCTCCTCAGACTTAATGACCAATCCAAAATGAATAGACACTTCTCAGACCAACGAATAACAACAGCGAATACACACAGAGTCCACCAAAAATATGTATACATGCTTCAGTGGTTTGCAGTACTAATCGTTACCTAGAAGCTACCACGTGCAGCCCCTCCTGTAACTGTAGATGCCAAAGGTAGCTTGGATTAATCACATGGGGTCTCAGGGAGTTTAGTATTACAGTATTTATGCAAGCTTTTTTTTCTCTCTCTTTTGGCGGGTATGGGGTTCGAACTCATGACCTTGCACTTGCCAGGCAGGTTCTTGTGCCATGGAGCTATCTCCCAGGCCCCTATGCAAGTTTTTCTTTCCTTTTTGCAGACATCTTTAGGTGGACTCTGTGTATGAAAGAATGTTCAATATCACCACTCATCCCCAAAACTACAGCAACCCTGAGATTGCATTTCAGGCCAGAAAAAGTAGCTGTCATGAAGAAGTCAGTCAGAAACAAGGAGGCAGAGCTATGGAGGAAAAAGGGAACCTCTCTCCATGGTTGGCGGGCATGCAGAGTGCTGCAATCACTGTGGAAGTTGGTGAGGGTGCCTCAAAGAGTAATGCTAGAGGTTCCATTCAACCCTGGCCTTGCCATTCTTGGAATTTTCCTGAAGGAGTGAAAATTGTGCTACAGGGAGTTATGCATACCCAGTTGTAGCAGCACATTTCATAACAGCTACATCTTGGAAAGAGCCTTGAGTCCCCCAAAGAGGTGATTAGATAACAAAAACTGAGTGTTCCTATGCAACAGAGTGCCACCGTGCCATAGAGAAGGGTACAGCTGAGACAACTGTGGAGGGAAATGGATGCACCTCGGGCCCCTCCGGTTCTCCACCTTTCTGGACCCTGTCTTGGGTCTCACCTTCCCTCCCTGTGCTGCTCTCTGTCCCTCCATGCCTCTGGGTTCCTTTCTCCTGCTGTAGTTTCCCAGGTTCCACGGTCCGGCCCTTGCACCTGTGGGGTCTGGTTCCTGTCCACCTGGTCACTTCCAGCTGAAGCCCCAGCTTGTACTGTCTTGTCTGGCTGCTGCTCCTCTGTGCCCCTATGCCTGCCACCAGATCAGTGGGATAGGTTCCTGGTTGCCCCCTCCCTCCTGCATGCTTGGTGGTGGGGAGGTGTGGGAAGCTTGCAGTGTGGCCTTCAGTGTGTGTGCCTGGTCCAGTCCTGTCCTTGGCAGCCTGGGGAGAACATGTGGGCACTACTTCCTGCTCCCAGGGGCTCACAGGAGGGAGAGGACATGGCTTTTCTCCTGGGGGCCTGGAGTACATGGGCGCATCCATGCCTATGCCTGGATAGGCCTTGAGCTCCCCTAAGAAGAGGGCTATGGCCCAGGGCTGGGGCTGTCTTGAGACCTGGTGTCTCTGTGGGGTGGGCAGGGAAGCCAAGGTTCAGCTGCATGTGAATGCCCTCGAAGGCCTGCGCTTCCCTGACCCCTCCTGCCCTGCTTCTGCACTAGTAGGTGCCATACAGTTGCCTTCCAATGCAGCGGGCGGCGGGGAAGGGGTGTGCAGAGGGCTGCCTGACCGATGTCCTCCCCTTCCTTTAAGAGGCAAAGGCTGCACTGAAGCCCCAAGGTCTCCGCCTGTGTTGAGGCTTCACCCAGGGCACAGGCAGCTGCTAAGGTCCTGACTAGTAGCGATTTGATTTGGAGATTGTATCTAAAATGGAGCCGCATTTGGGCTGTAATGTTCTCTTGGTGATTTGGCCTAGGGCTTTTGATTATGAGGCATTGGAGCAGTTCCAACCATTGAGATGACCTGCCCATGCCCATGACCTCAGTGGCCTCTGCAGCCTTTGCCTTGGCGGCCCAAAAAGTGTCCACATTGCTGGTGACATCGGCATGGGCTTGGGAGACACAAGCCTGGGTTTGGGTGCAGCCATGGGGTGGGTGCCCAGCAAACCACACCTAGAGGTGAGCGGGTACCAGGCTTTGATTCTTGTCCACTCCACAGCAGGGCAGGGCTCCTGTGTGGGAGAGGGGTTCAAGGCTATATGGCTCCTCTGGGTTCTGGCCCCAGGGATGCACAAGTCAGCCAAGTTCCCTTGGATGGGTTTATCCACCATCCATATCCTTGTTTTTGCCACCTGTAGAAGTGGGAGTCGCTGGTGGCTGGTGTCACACAAGGGTGGCTGGGAGACCTGAGCCTCGTGGTGTGTCACACACGGGCTTGTGAGAATCAAGGCCTGGCTTTGAGGCTGCCCTGAGCCCCTACTAACTGCGGGGGCTTGGGTGAGTCCTCTTACCTGTAGTAGGTCATCACCCCAACTTTGTCTGGTTATTGTGGAGGTCATTAGGATTGCTCATGTGAACCCAAAAGTTTGTTACGTGGCATGGGGTGCTCGTAGCTCTGTCCTTCTGGGAGCCCTTCACTGCTTCAGAGCTGGCACAGAAGCTGCCTCCCCGGGGGCTGGGCAAAGATGCACTGTGTTCCCTCAAACTCTGTAGCAACCCGTAATGCTGGGCAGAGTCAAAAGCTTGGGGGCAGCACTCAGCCTGCAGCAGGGACACATAGGGACGGGGGAGAGCTCTGCCCTGAAATCTGAAGAGTCAGTAGATTGAAAGTGGGAGGTGAGGCCGAAAGGCGGACCCAGCCAGGCATAGCGGTGCAGGCCTAGAGGCCCCACCACTCGGGGTGGCTGAGGCAGGAAGAGCCAATGTTGGAGCCCAACCTGAGTCATTAATTGACTGAGGGAGACCTAGTCCCAAAATGAAAATGGGAAAGAGGACTGGGCATGTAGCTGGATGCGAAAAGGCCCAGGCTCCATCTCCTGGACCCAGAGGTGCAGAGGAGAGAGAATTGCCCACCTAGAGGGGAATGAAGCAAAGATTTTAGACCATGGGTGAGCTGGGAAGGCTGCAAGGTTCTTGGATTAGGGCTGAAGGCTGCGTGCTACCCCCACCCCTGCCATGGCTACTGGAAACCCCGGTGACCATGGTGTCCCCCTCCTCCCCCGAGGGCTGTGCTGTCCTCTTGTCCATCCCGGCCTGCTTGTCTGCATGAGAACTCATGTCAGCCTGTGGGGCTGGGGGCAGGTGGGTTCATCTGCAACTGTGTCTCTCTCAGCCTTCACAGCCACGGGGACACCCGGCGCACATTCCCACGGGACAGGCTGGACCCAAAGATTCTGGACCAGGCCTCCCCTTGAGTAGAGAGGCGCCCTCTGACTGATGGACTGCGCCGATGCGGGGGTCAGCCACCTCCCCCCGAATGCTGAGACTTGGGGGACTGCAGAACCTGCACTGCCTGCCTCTGGAGCAGGCTGGGACACCTTCCTCCAGGCGCAGGGCTGCTCTGAGGCCCTGGACGTGGTTCCGAAGCACCAGGCTGGGCTCGACCTATCGTGCTGTCAATAAATGTTTCTTGTCTTAACCAATGCAGTGATGATGTGCTACTAATCTGAGGAGGGGAGTCGGGTGTTCTATCTGGTGGGGTTTCCTTTTACAGCTTAACGGGAGACGGGTAAGGAGCAGGCTCGGGACCAGGAAGCTACCCGTGCCCCACCGGAAGGGTACTCAAGGGTGGTCAGACAGACTACCTTGTCTGGTGCCCATCCCCACACTCCAGGAAGAAGCCCAGGGCAGGAAGTGGAAGGGGAGGGCTTGGAGAAGGGCTCACCATGCATCCCTGGAGCCCAGAAAGAATGTCCATCGAGAGTCATGAGTCCTCTTCTCATGGTGCCCAGGGCCGTGGCTACCGTGGCTGAGAAAACAGCCTAAAACCCTGGGCCGGCACTTATGCCTCAGCAGGTCTCTGGGTTTCAGAGGTAACACCTCAGCACACGCTGCTTGGCCCATGGGCGTGCCAGCGTGCACCGGGAGGTGATGCTCACACCCACCCCAGTGACCGACAGGGCTTGTCCTGCTGCCAAGCAGCCTGTGGCAGCTCCAGTAAGAGGGAGTTGGGGACCAAAGGAGTTGCTGAGCAGATGGCAGGAGGAGATGACCGTGGCTGCCGTGACGACCCATCAGCAACACAGTGGACACCAGGGCCACTGCACCCAAGATGGTCATCATGGTCATTGCTGCTACAGTGACCACCATGGCCATTGTTACCAAGGACACCATCAAGGCCATCGGCACCACAGTGGACACCATGACCATCGACACCACAGCACCCACCATTGCCATCGACACCACAGAGGCCACCAAGGCCATTGCCGCCACAGTGGCCACCATGGCCATTGATGCCACAGTGACCACCATGACCACTGACACTGCAGCAGCCACCATAGCCATTGAAACCACAGAAGCCACCATAGCTATGGACAACAGATCGGCCACCATGATCATCAACAACACAGAGGCCACCATGATCACCAATAACTTAGACGCCATCAGGGTCACTGCTACCACCTATCCCTGCGCCTCTATTGTCTTTTTTCTCATGTCCCATACCCTTTCCTTCCTCCTCTCATCCTACCCTCTCCCCTCACTTTTCCTTCTTCCTCCTCTTTCCCTTGCCCTTTGCCCCTCCCCCGCGTTACAGTGAGTGACCTCAGGAGCTCTGCAGGTGATTCCATTTCTTTAAGTGCAAAGGACCAAGCACAGAACCTTTGTTAAGAAAAAGATCGAACTTGAGGGCACAGTGGTGCCCCAGCTTCAGAGACCTACCCACAGCCCCATCAGAGAGACTGAAATGGCCGGTGGAGAGTGACAGTCCATGCTGCAGAGAAACAGAAGAGATGGCCTCTGCATGTGTCCATGGCCAGCCAAGGCCAGCAAGGTCCTACTGACGGTGAGAGAGCCTCCAGGAAGCTGGGCCCTGCAGACTTGAGTCCCTCTGGTCCAGAGCAGCTCCAGCCTTGGACAACCTGAAGGCACCCTTGTGGAGTGGCCTCTTGGTGTCCCAGTCCTGGTGCCAGGCCCCCAGCTCCAACCTCTGGCAAGTAATCCCTGGACATTGAGAATGACTGCTCTCTTTTGATGTTCTCTAGTCAAGACCCTGGCTGGCATTTGACAAAGCTAAGGTATCCAGAAAGAAGCAACTCCTTGGTCATCCAGGCCCAGCTGCCAGTGGAGGGAAATCTACAACAGGAAGCTGTTTGATGTTGTAAGGCAGGAATGAAAGATGCTCAGATGGCAGAAGAACGTCCATCCTGCCCTAGAACTGAAGCCCATCTCCAGCATCCCATGAAGCTCAGGTAGCAAAAGGAGGTCCTCCTGGTGGTTGCAAGCTAAGACTACTTCCACCTCTGGTTGTGCTTGGGCTTGGAGAAAACTGGACGAGACTCATGTTCTAGAGCCAGCTGCATACCAGCTTACCAGGACACTCAGGTCCTCAGGAAGCAAGGCTCTTCGATGTTCCAGGGGCAGCACTCTTGCTCCAGCCTCCAGTGAAGCTCAGACATTCACAGAGAACTTGCTTGATTTTCAGGACTCCAGGTCCAGTCTTTGGGGTTACGATGTTTGGAGAGATGACAGCTTTGTTCCAGAGTGGCTGCGCCTGAGACTGATTCCCAGAGAGGGGGCATTCCTTGACGTTCTAGAGCCTCCAGTGAGACTCCGTTGTCTAGAAAGATGGGCCTGCTTGATGTTCTAGAGTCATGACTTTAACTCTCACCTTCGAAGACCAAAGGAGAGTGTCCTAGATGGTGTCTCTTGTCCTTCGAAGGTGACCAGAAAAGGGAAACTGATGGCTGGAGTTGGCCCGTGAGACTTGGATGTGCAGGGGGTGAGGAGTCCTTGATGTTCCAGAGCCAGGCCTGCATCTTCAGTTTCCAGTGGACCCAGGACTGAATCTGTCTCAGCTTGCAGTGAAGATTCCAACAGGTCTATCTTTCTGGACCTCCTTGTTTTCTAGAGTCAGAGACTCCAGCTCCAGCCTCTGAAAACTCAAAAATGTCCCAAAAGAAGTACTTTCTTGATATTTCAGAGTTGGATTTCTAACTTTGGCTCAATTGAAGCTCAGATGTCTAGAAAAAAGAGACATTCTCCCTTTTCTAGAGCTTTAGTTGTAGATCACATTTTGGTCAGAGAGCTGCTTGACCCTATAGATCTGGAGCCTCTGAAGCTGAGTAGGAGGGCACTCTTTGATGCTTTAAAGTACAGATTGTTATCACCAGCCACCAGAGCAGCTCAGAGCTCCAGACCGAGTGGCTTCCTTTATGTTCTCTACCTGCAACCGTCATCTTCAGTTTCTCATATCCCGAAGTGGTGAGAAAATCTGGAGACTGTGAGGTCCAGGGGTTGCCTGGGCAGGGTTCGTTGTAGCCAGAGTTGACCTTGAGACTGCATGAGGCAGAGAACGCCTGTGGCATTCAGTAGCAACAACACCAACATAGAGCTGGGCTCCAACTGCAGGAGGGTCACGGAGAGGCCTCTGCAGTTGAGAAATAGGTAGAGGATGACAGAAATGGCGACCAAAATGGTACCCTGAACAATGACCATCTGAGAGTGCACTGCCCCTGGGAAGCATTCTTTCCTGCTTTTTAGTTGTGATGAACTCTGCGCTGTGCACATAACAGCCTTGACCCCTGTGGCTGCTGAGTTCGCTGGACCCTGGCATGCTACCCAAGCTAGTTTCGGCAGCTTAGCTTCTCTCCCAACAGAAGGTGTGAAGCACTTGCTCATCAGCCTGGCATGAAGTTGCAGACCTTGTGGCTGTTACGACCTGGCTCCCTCCCTCCATCCATGGAAGTGCACCGAAGTTTGAACTGGAGACTGAGCCAAGCCAATGTGATGTCTGTGAAGGTAGCAAAAGTGGCAAAGGAGAGCGTCCTAGAGTGTCTCTTGTCCTCTGGGAACTTGGCTTACTCCAGGTTGTCCAGGGAGGAAAGAGTGACAGAAGTAAGGCCGAAAGACCGACTTGCTCAGAAACAATCACAACAGCATGGGTAGATAAGAACTGACTGAAATGCAGACAGTGGGAAGAGCAAGTTGTGAACGTTGCTGTAGATGCATAGACTCTAGACCAGCTCTCCGCAGAATCTGGCTTTTGTTCTCCTTTTGGAGATGGACATTGAAGCCCAGGCCTCGTGTGTGCTAGGCCAGTGTCCACCACCAAGCTGCATATTTAGATCTTGACAGCCTCAGCTTGTTAGGAATGCTATTCTTTTATTTATTTTTTGAACTAGGGGTTAGGAACGCTGTTCTTAAGTGGTTCCCATAATAGACCCCTGAAAATAAGTTTTATTCACATGGAGTACGGAGGAAAGGGGGCACATAGGGGAAATTCTTAAACAATATGGCCTCACAATACCAACATTTTGCAATATTCCTGGAAATCACTGGAACTTGGAACTACACCGAACTTAAGGGGAACTAGAGTGTGAGGCGTTGAGTGGTGTGAAGGAGGAGCTGCCGCAGTCTGTCCTTCTCCGTGAGCCAAGTTATTCTAGGCACTTTCCAAGAATCAGCTCATTAGAACCACGCGTGGCCGGATTCCTGAAAGTCTCAACGAGAGTCTGAAGCCTGAGGTGGGGAGGGTGAGCCCACTTGGGAGGCTTCTGAAGAACACGCAGTACCGGATCCGTGCGGGCATGGGCCACGCTGGCGAGGCTCAGAAGCAGACTTGAGTCCTGCATGTGAGCAAACGATGAACTGAAGTCCCCACTAAGCCCCCAACTGCCAAGAGTTTGGTGCCTGTCCTAGCCTAAGTTCAGCGCCAATTCTCCTCTCTGAGACTCAGATACCCTACGATGTGTTGTGTTGTGCATCCGGTTGGAGTAGTATTCCCCTAAGCTATGGAGTCAGCTGCCTGTACTGCTCACCTGGACGCAGTGCCCACAGGGTTTGGGGCCAAGCTGTGGGCCCACGTGACAGACTGCAAGGCCTGCGGAGCTTCATGAGAAGCAGTCACTGAAAAAAATGGACCCGAGGCAGGGAGGCGGGCGAGGCGAAGGCCATGGCTTTTTTTCTTCTACAGAAGGAGCTGCGCTGTGCTCTAGGTGCACGCTGGGAGTGGAGAAGCTTGGGACTGCCATTTTCCTCCAATAACTATAATCTTTCCCCCTTACTGTCGCCGAGGCTGCTGCTGAAGAGCCATGAAGAGCCAGTGTTTGGAGTGAGGCAAGGGCATGCAGGTGCCCAAGAGCTTTCACCTTCCCCCCTCCCTTAAGTGGGGAGTAGTTTTCAAGGGCCTGAGGCTAGAGCACCTGTCACCTCCCAGGCCCGCTCAAGGCTCCTTGGACTGCACCTACCCCGAGAGCATTTTTTTGACTGAACTGGAAACCAGCCCCAGAATCCAGAGGTCTTCGACCGATGGCAGCAGGCACCCTCGCAAAGGCTGAAACAACGAGTGGCTACGAGGGTGGAGGTGGGTGGAGAGCTCGGGCTGGGCCCAGGGGTGGTAGCTGACCTGAGCCCCCAAGCTAGATGGTGAGCAGCAAGAGAGGGAGAGAGGATCCTGGGCCCCTAGGGACACTGATTAGCTCCTTGTGCGGGTAGTGGCTTCCCAAATGGCTACCCACGGCCTGCTATAGGCAGGAGGCCTCTGGGTAGAAGCACTGGGGCCGAACTGCACTGAGCAAGGAGGGGTGGTTTCTTGGTGTCAGCGCTGCTCTGCTCAGTAGACACTTATCGAGCTCCTACTGAGTGCTGGTGACCAGCGGCTAGGTGGGTCCACTGGGTTAGCTGCCCCGGGGCCACAGTCCTCAGCCGAGAGGTCCCCTGGGAGGGGTGGGGGCTGGCTGGGTTCTGGAACGTTGCCTATATACCTGCACTTTACAAAGCACTTTATTGTCTGCTTGGTGTTGCGCATGGTGGAATGCACGAATGGAGGTGTGGGCTGAGTGCCACTGGGTGCCTGGATCCCTGTGGCCAGCGGGCAGAGGCCGCGGGGTTGTCAGCTATCCAAGGGCACAAGGGGCAACAGGACCTTTCAGGCCAGAAAGGCATTCCCTGCAAGGGACAGATCCCACCAGTGCACCCCACCCCTGCTTTTCTGAAGCCTGGAATGTACCAGCCAGGCTAGAACTTCCAATGAGGCTCACCCACCAGGGCCAGGCCCACAGAGCTCACTGCCCACGCCCCAGTGAAGTACAGCTTCTGCAGCTGCTCAGGCTGGCAAGAGAACAGTCTTCCCCCTGTGCCCAGCTGCTGCCCAGCATCCTGTGCTGGTTGGTGCCTTGTGTGGAGTGAACTGCTGGCAGCGCCTGTGTATTCAAGCCTGCTGAGTGCCTGTGCGTGCCTCGTGTGTGTGTGCGCCAGTGTGAGTGAGTGTACATAAGCATGTGCATGTGCATGAGTGTGAGTGTGTGTACGTTTGTGTGCATGTGTGCACGTATGAGCTTGTGTGCGTGTATCAGTGAGGATGAAAGATGGTGGAGAGCATAGAGAGCAGATTCCCGGATGCCCAGAGTGTGGCCGCCATGCCGGCTTCCCCTCAGACCCAGTCAGTGCCTGGAATCACCCCTCTGCCACGTGCCCCTTAGGCTTCGCCCAATAGCAGCGCAGCAGGGAGAGAGGTGGTTTGGCCTCTGTCTCCTCCCACTCCTGCCTCTTCTGGGCAGGGCAGCGCAGTTCCCTGGGGCCTAAGACTAAGGCCCTTCCCTGCCACCCACCGAGCTCTTACTCCAGTTTAGGGTTTGGCCAGGCCCCACTCGCTAGCTCTGCCTCAGTTTCCCAGGTAGAGGCCAGGGCTAGTGCTCCTGCAGTAAGGTGCCTTAGCCGCCCTGTCGGGCTGGCCTGGGCGCCTCCAGAGCTTGACTGCTGTAACAGACCTTCCGCAAGAATTGGACCCCAACAGTGTCTGTGACCTGCTGCTCTGTGGAGACACTGCCGAACGCCAGCCACAAGGTGAGTGTCTGCGCCTCGGCTGCTCCATGCCGGCGATTCTGAAGCCAAATGGGAAATGTTTGTCTTGTTGATGCATTCGAGCTTTCATTTCCATTGAGAAGCGCCAAAAATAACCTCGGAGTATTTCTGGAAAAGGTGTTCTTAGCCTGTGTACCTTGCCAGGGAGGTTTGGAGAGGAGCTGTCTTAGGAACTTTTATTTGTAGCAAAGACCAGTCCTACATCTATTGGTGATGTGCTGGGTGCTAACTCATGAGAACACTTGAAACTTAGGAGAGAAATGTCATTACCAATTTAAAAATCAAAGTGGAGCGAGGTGTGGTGGTGTATGCCCACAACAACATACATTACTTTGGGAGGCTGAGGTAGAAGAATTCCAAGTTCGTGCCCTGCTAGGGCAACTTGGTCACACAGTGGGACTCTGTCTCAAAACCAACCAACCAACCAACCAACCAACCAACCAACCAACCAACCGACCGACCGACCAACCGACCAACCAAACATGTCTGCAGTTACAGCTGAGTCTGAATGCCCTGGGTTCAATCTCTAGTGCTGATTTAGAACAAAACAATTTAAGTGAAAATAAACAGGGCTGAGGGAGTTAGTCGGTTATCTAAATTTCTTTCCTGGAGTTTGCGTGTAGAAGAGCTCCCTGTCCTCAGCCGACAGGCTGTGCAGCTCTACCCCTGCAGGGCTCACGTCGTACTTTGAGCCCCCACCAGGCTGGGGTCCATCTCGTGCTTGTCTCCTGTCACCTCCATCTGGCCGCTGTCACCCGTGACCATTCCAGCCTCCATCACTCACCTCACCCTCATCTTCGCTTCCGGCGCCTTCTGGCCTCCAGGGCCTTGTACATAGTAGGCTTTCATTCACCCGTTCTAAACATACGGTGAGGGACTACTGTGTGCCTGGCCCTGTCCAGACACCCTGTACCTGGACGCTGCCGCAGACTCACGCATGCCAGCCGGTGGACTGCAGGAGGAGGGCCCTGGCGGCCCTGCCCAGGACAGAGGGGTGGGCGGCGGTACTCAGTAGATCCTGTGCCAGGAGCGCCGGGCTTCTACATGCAGATCTGGGCTCCGCAGCAGTCCAGTTGCTCGGGCTCCTGGCACCTTGTCCATCCATTCCCAGTTCTAAGCCTGGAGCATGGGGGAGTACTGCCCCTGCCGCCGGGCCACCGTACACTCTGCAGCTAGCTTCTCGCTGTGCATTTTGTCGGGGTCCTAGGCTGTAATGGAATGGACACTGGGGCCTGAGCTCAGGGTGTTTGGGTGCGTTGCTGCTCACCAAGTGGGGAAGGCTCCTAGATCTGGGAGCCTGAGGTGGGTGGGCTCGGCTGGCATCTCTTCAGACCCTGTGGCCCATCTAGGGAGGGAGGAGGCTCGGGGAACATCGGAAACTACCACGAAACCCCATCCTAAAACCTGGTGGTCTTCATGCTATGAACCAGGGATGCTGATGGGGTTCGTGGTGGTGGCTGAGTTGCAGGAGCCTCCCAGATGGGGTTCATCACGGGTCAGAATTGGGGACGTATTTGGGGAGGCCTTGGGGCTCACCAGGCAAAGGTGACCCGGGATCTCTGGCCTCCCAACACAGGACCCTGCCATTTACCGTGGGAGAGCCTTTGGGGGGGTGGCTCATGCGCGCCTTTTATTCCTTGTTACCCAGAGCTGCTTTCCATCCGTGGCTCCCACAGATCCACTTCCTCCAGGTGTCACACAGGCATATGCTCTGTGGACACTCCTGGCGCTCTCTGGGCCTATGGTAGCTTTTCTCCCAACATTTGTCACTGTGCCATGTGCTGCCCTGAAGACCCCATCCCCTGAGCCCTCCAGACAGCTGTCACTCAGAACCCTCCCCACTGCTGTGACCCGGGCCTGTCTGTTCCTGTGGCATTCAGAGCCTTCCCTGCTCCTCTGTCACTCAGAGCTATCTCTATTCCTCTGCCACTAAGAGCCCAAATGACTCCTGTGACACTCAGAACGCTCTCCACTCCTATACCACTCAGAGCCCTACACATTTCTGTGTCACTCAAAGTGCTCCCCATGGGTGTGTCGTTCAAAGCATTCCCCACTCCGATGTCATGCAGGGCCGTCCGCACGGCTCTGTCAGTCAAGCCCGCCCTCCATGCTTCACAGCAGCAAAGCCCCACAACGTCCCCCGTCACTCAGTGTCCCTGTTTCCACTGTAACTCCGAGCCCTCTCTACTAGTAGGTAAGTAGAGCGATCCCCCGCCCCCCGTAGCAGTAGAGCTCTCCCCAGGGCACTCAGAACCCTTTGTACTCCTGTGTCACCGAGAGCTGTCCCCACTCCACTTGGCACTCAGCCCTCCCCGCTGTTGTGACGCTCACAGCTCTCCCACTCGCACATCACACAGAGCCCTAGCCATACCTGTTCACTGGGAGCCCTGCCCACTCCGATGTCACTTAGAGCCTTCTAAACTCCTCCGAACACTCAGACCTGGCCTCACTACTGTCACTCAGAGCCTTCTCCCCTCCTGTGCCACTCACAGGCCTCCCTGCCACTTGGTTACTCAGTGTTCCCCACTCCTAAGTTACGCAGGGCCCTCTGCACTCCCGTGTGACCCAGCACCCTGGGCACTAATGTGTCACTCGGAGCCCTCCCCATTCCACTCCTCAGAGTCCTCCACACTGTCAGTGGAGCACTCCATGTGCCTGTCTCACTCAGCCCTCCCCCCACAGCCTGTCCCTCAGAGTCCTCCCCACTCCTGTGCCTCTAAGAGCCCACCCACTCCTTGTCACACGGAGTGACACCGCTCCTGTGTCACTAGGAGCCCTTCTAACTCCTGTGTCACTCAGAGTCCTCCCTACACATCCTGTCACCTCAGTCCTCCCTGCTGCCATGTGAGTGGAGCCCTACAGACTCTTGTATATTTCAGCCCTTCCCACTAGCCCTGTCACTCAGAGTCCTGCACACTGCCATGTCAGTACGGCTCTCCATGTTCTTATGTCGCTCCTAGCCCACCCACTCTTGTGTCACTTTGATCCCTGTCTACTCGTGTCACTCAGCCCACCCACGTCTGTGTCATGCAGAGCCTGCCCCTCTCATGTGTCCCTCGGAGACCTCCCCATTCTTGTGTCTGCCCACCCACTCCTGTGTCACTCAGAGCCCACAACTCCAGTGTCACTCAAACCTCCCCGCTCCTCTGTCACTCCAAGCACACCTAATCCTTGTCACCCAGCCCACCCGCTCCTGTGTCACTCGGAGTCCACCCACTGCTGTACCATTCAGAGTCTCCCTACTACTGTGTGACTTAGAGCCCACCCACTCCTTGTGACTCAGAGCCCGCCCACTCCTGTGTCCCTCGGAGTACTCCCCACTCCTGTGTCACAGCGCACTGACTCCAGTGTCACTGAGAGCCCAGCCACTTCTGTATCACTCAGAGGCTTCCCCACTACTATCATTTATTTAAAATTTTTTAAAAAATTTTATTTATTTTTCTTGTTTCAGAACCTTTTTTTTTTAAATTTTTATGGCCGACTCAGCCCACCCTGAGGGCAGGGCTGGTGCAGCATGTGGTGCCAGGGATTGAACTGAGGTTCCTGAAGCCGCCCAAGTTTTCCTAAACAGGTGCTTTAGACCCCTGAGGCATCCTGCCCGGCAGTCCACTCAGTTCTGTGTGACTAAGAGCTTACCACCTCCTATGTCACCCTGAGTCCTCCCCAGTCCTGCGTCACTCAATGCCTGCCCACTCCTTGTCACTCGGAGCCCTCCCCACTAGTGTGTCACTCGTAGCCCACCCTCTCCTGTGTCACTCGTAGCCCACCCCCTCCTGTGTCACTCGTAGCCCACCCCCTCCTGTGTCACTCGTAGCCCACCCTCTCCTGTGTCACTCGTAGCCCACCCCCTCCTGTGTCA